>WAAE01002137.1:0-53878 GCA_013400495.1 Nicator chloris
TTGTAGTAAGTAAAAAAAAAAAATTGAGGAACTATGATAAGAAAAAAAATACCCAGAACTTAAAACTCACTCTCAGTCAGTAAGTTGCTCAAGCTTAACCCATGATGTAAACATTTACCTTGATCTTTTAAACTTTGTGGAACAAAGGAAGTTATGGATTCATGACCAGTGAACACACCTGCCCTGCTCTCACAATAAAATGTTCTTATCACCTCTCAGAGCAGCATGGTTATCTGCTCCAATTTATTGCAACAAACAGCAGCTGTGAGAACATGACTTTTGGATGGGAGAAAAGGGATAGTAATTTTTACAATGGCAGTTTAATCCTAAATTGGCTGATAGGGACTATTACTACAACCACAGCTCCTGTTTGTTTGAAGTGTCACCTTAGGACTCTCCAGAGTGGGAAACTATTCAAAAGTTAACCCTTGAAACTCACAGAATCCTCTGAAGCCCTGTAATAAGAAGTTTACCTGAAGAGCAGCCAGGCAAAGCTCATCACTGCCAGGGCTCTTCATTGGGAAATACCAACTGCAAAGTTCCTTCAGCTCCTAAAGGCTATGCTGAAGAGGAACTACAGCCAATAAAACTGATCCTCCCTACTCATCATTGTGATCCAAACAGAAAAGTGGAAGTGAACTTCTACTAATTAAAGTGAACTATACTCTGTTTGACACTTTGACACCTGCAACAGTGATGGCGAAATAATAAAAAATAGCAAACTCTAACTGTTAATGAATACATGTGTGAATTTAATGCTGTCTATGTAAAGACAAAGAAATTTGAAGACTAAATATGAAGTCTGAATAATTGCACAGTCATATTACCTGCTAGAAGCTATTACTAGCTAATTCCTTCTGTAGCTTTTTTCCTGATGTAATCAAGGTCGTTTTGAGTGAGAAAAAAAAAAGCATTTATCCCTAATATCCTACCTTGAGCACTGTTTACTTTCCCAAACGTGTTCAAGGCTCTGAACAGTTTTCTTTTGCATGGGAAATGCCAAAACACATGCAAAAGGCTCCAATATGTTAAGATGCTTTGCAAGATATACGTTTCCAAACCAGCAGATAAATAATTTGAACATTTGTAAGGCTAAGTTTACTTTGTTCAGGTTTTACAGCACTTTTTTGTGGAGGACTTCCATTTCATTCTGGAAGCAGAAAACCTTCTTTTCAGAGATAAAGAATGAGTTCATATGGTTTTGTTGGAAAATCTGACCCAACGACCGTGTTGGTAAATGTAATATGACTTTTTGCCCTTTGATCATCTGCATTACAGGTTTTTTTTCCACATATGAACACTGAGGCACTAACTGCTCACCATCTCCTCCAGCCCTGAAGAAATCCCTCCCAAAGGCCAAGCTGAACAGTATTTTGCACTATTACATTTAGACATAAATGTCCATATTGTCTGTCAGCATTCTGCACCTTTCCATGCAAACTCACCTCTGCTATAAAGATGATTATTATGCAGTCCTTCTTTTGCTCTTCAGGTACTTGGTACAGTAGGGAATGCAGAGTATCAATCAGGTAATTTTGTTTTTCCCTTTTCACCGTAGGAATACCCATCACCAGGGAGACTGCAAAGAGAGAATGCCTCAAGCCATGTAATTTTAAGAGAAAACAGAATTACATTTTCATTTGGATTTGATGTGACCATGAAACTTGGTTACAGTTAATATTTCCTTAGCACTGTGACAGCATTTGCTCTACTACCTGGAAGGAGAGATACCTCCAGCTATGTTTAGTGTAGACACCTGTGGCTGTGTTATGAACACCAGGTCTACACTTGAGAACTTGGAGATACTACTACCTCTGGCAAACACATAGGTGTTTGCTACTGAGATTCAAAAGTGAGTATTGCAAAATAAGTGCTTGCTCTTGCTTTGGAGATCTCAGTAGGAAGGGTTAAACCAACACTGCTCTAGTGAGCAGGTTCTCATAGGAAGTGAATGCCGTGTATTTCAGAAAGGAATCCAATTCAAAAATCCTTCTGAGCAGATTAATTGATATGCATCAATAGTTTTCAATAAGAATAAAAGAACTAAGATGTTACTTTTATTAAAAATAAAGGAACTGAAATTGTCTCTGGCAAACACTCCACTAGTAGCAAACCTATGCTGTATTACATGATTAAACCATAAGCAGGATGTCTCTTTCTTCATTAGTATGGGCATTACTTAAATCAGTGGCCAAACATAGCTCAGTAAACCTGTGGAATCTTAGTCCTTGCAGACGATTTCTATTCACCAAAATCCCAGAAGGCTGGTGAGGAAGCAACAGTTTGAAATAAAACAGTAGGTGCAATTAGTGACTCGCTTCTGACTTTAACTTCCACACCAGTGTCAGCCCAGAAACACCAAAGTGCCAATGTTCCTTCCCATGTTTCCACATATCTTGATAAACCACTGGAGTTTCTTTCTTTTTATACACTGAAGGTCAACCTGTACTTACTAAACTACAGTCTTGCTATTGTGATTTTCCTGTACA
Source organism: Nicator chloris (assembly GCA_013400495.1). NCBI lineage: Eukaryota > Metazoa > Chordata > Aves > Passeriformes > Pycnonotidae > Nicator > Nicator chloris. The sequence continues at coordinate 2,490 of WAAE01002137.1, forward strand.
AATAAAAGAAGAATAAACATAGAGTATTCATTTATTGGTGACGTTGATCTATGGGCACTCCAGTGAGAACTACAACACCAGATACCATTGTACAACTATACCTACTAATAAGTAGTCTGGAGAAAGTTATCCATTGTCATGAGCATGGCCCAAGGTTTGGGATTTTTTTTTAGTTAAATCACAAACACTGCCAATGTTTCTTCATATCAAATCCCCCCAGAGAAAAGTAAAAATTTCAACAAAATACAAAACTCGGCAAAATGGTTGACTGGTTTCTTCTTTGCTTACTATTTTTGCATCTTCCTTTCACCTGTCACATGACAGTTAGGACAATGCATTTAAAATTTGTATTATAGTTCACTGGAATTCATTAGGATTTCTACAGGTGTCAACTGATTTCTCATGTGGATGAAAAAGCTACATTGAAGATATATGAATATCCTTTAAATGATCACATCACATTGGCAAACTGAAGGCATTGTAAATTTGCCTTGGTTTCCTCATCCATACTAATTTTGTGGGGGAAAAATGTCAGCTACTGCATCTTAGCCATATGAATATATGATTAAAACAAAAAATAATCTTGTTTTTAAATTCATATTATTTTTTATTGATATTTCAAAAGGTTTTCAGAATACTTTGAGATGAAGACTTGAAATAGGGGTGGACATTTTAAAAGTACTTTTGCTATTGCCATTCAAATTCACTCAGCTTGGCAACATTAGAAAGTTAAGGGAGGAAATCCATTCCAAACTTTTGAGTATGCTTCCTTGCTAGAAATTAATAAAACCCACAAACATATAGAAAATAGAAGCCAAACTTCATTTCCTACCTCCAGTTCTCTGTTGCCCAAAAATAACATTTGGGAAAATTGCATCTTCATATTCTCGAAGGTGAGGGAGGTAGTAGTACATATTTGTAAGATGCATGGGGAGCTTTCTGGGGAGGTTTACCTCATTCCACTTCATATCCCCTTGAAGACACAATAAACACCGAGATACACATAAAATAAAAAGCAAGCAGAGAAGCCTATTTCTTCACCTGTTTTGCTGAGCTGAAAACTGGCAGATTACCACACACAAGGTTACTCAATCAGAACTATTCCTCAGAAGTGATTATATGTCACATATATTAGATGATATTAAATCAAGAATTTCCCAGCACAGCTTCTTCCCACTCTGGTGGTGGTGCAGAGCTCCAAGCTTGAACATCCTGGGAATACCATCTCCATTTCCCTGTGTCTGCACACCTGCAGGATTGAGACATCTTAAAACACAGTAAGTAGTTATTTTAAAGGCAGCAGTAAAAACTGTTTGGGTTTTTTTTGGTTTTTTTTTGTTTTTTTTTTTTACATGGCTGGCAAGCAATTTTTAAATGAAAAGAAACACAGATTCTGATTAATAACCTTCTTAACTACTTAATAAACTTAAATGCTTTCCAAAAAAGTAACACATGGTGGTTTTCACCACTCAAGCAAAAGTTCTCAGTTTATAAAAAGTCCTATGGTAAAAAGAATAACCACATACAGGCCTTTAAAAAGTATTTAAGAAAAAAAAGGCTATAGCAGTTAAGAGAAGAGTAGGGATTTTCTTTTTCTTTACTACTTTAAAATAAAGATGAAAGCAACAGAATGTTTATTGACTGAGTTGGAAAGTTACTTTTCCCAAGAAATGCATCTAAGATAACTCCCAAAATGTACCACCTTTCAAAGTTATGTACAAGTACCACAAAAACCATCATCAGCTTTATTCAGCTTAGATTAAGACAGGCAGAGGCTCACTGAATGGGCAATATTTTAAGTTTTTCAGCTTCCAAAAGATACTCTCATTCAAAAATTAGGACTAAAAAGAGATTTCTTACCTTACAGAAAACAGTTTAAAAAACCCCCAAACAACCATATATATTTGCCCAGAAATTTGTGTATGAGACAGGGACCCACCAGTCCTTCCACACTGTTAAGCCATTAAATATACTGGGATTTTGCTGCATAGAAACCACCTTGACAACTTTTCAAGGACTTTCCTTCTTTATTTGGAAGTAGTACCTATCAAGTATTGGCCAAGGGAGTTTACTTCCATTGCCTACAAATAAACCTTTCCATTTTGGTTGTATAATAAAACATGGCTGGAATGGGAAGTAAAAATAAAAGGAAAATTACTGAGCGATTTGAAGAAATTTCTGCCTTAAATCCTGTGAACTGACAGATTTAATACTTTCTGAAATTTAGCTGCCTCCAATAAGAATCAAAAGCAGGGGGAAGGGGAACTTGCACTCTCCTTCCCTGCTATTAGGCAGTAACTCTTTGCCCACAGTACGTGGGGCTACTGGGGGCTGACAACATGACTATTCTAAAGCTCCTGAAGCCACCACCCTGCCAATGCTCAGCCCTGTGTTTATACACATCTGAGCAGTGCCAGTGAATTAATATTGGATAAACAGACAAAAACTGGCAGGGGAGAACAGGAGAAGAAACAACTCTGACTATACAAAGAAGAAACGCGCCTTGTTCTTTCTTCCCCTGTAACTGTCCTGGTGAATTCCCTACTTTAATCTGATTAGCAGCCTGCTGTACTGAATGAAAATCAGGACTGTTAAATGGTAGTTCTCAGTCACACCCAGACTCTTTCTGAAGTTGGGCTATACTGTGAAATGCCTCCAGCACAGAGATGCCTCTTCCAGTTTCCCTTCTCTCCCCAGGGAAGAGGCTCTGCCAGTCTCAACAGCGAGGAAGACAGATCCTGCACAACTACATAATTTATTTGAGGTGACAAAGTCAAACTGTCAGTCTACAGCATGTAAGTACAGTGTGCAGATGGAGATGTACAACAGTCTGTAAGGCAAGGTAACTAAAAAGATCAATTAAACAATGGGAAGAAGCCAGATCACTAAACTTTACATGTTGGTGTCCTAAAAAAACCCAAAAAACAACAAAACAAAAAGCAGAGAAAACCCCTACAAACCTGTGTGATTTTTTGTCGTGTTCATTCTTCTTTCAACTATATGCTTAATTTCATCTAGGGCACTGCTCAGTTCGTGTGATCTTTCTTTATTTTCCTTCTCAGCATACAGTAGTCTTTGCTGAAGTTCCAGCAACTGGTCTTGGTACATATCTAAGTCATTTCCTGCAACAAGAACAGAATTTCTTTTCTAAAAGGTGATTTATATGATGGAATGAAGTTAAAGAATAGGAGATGGTCCAGAAGATCACATCACCAAAGTGCATAAAATATAATAAAGTCTGGAAGAGTATTAAGAAGGCAGAGTTTAGGGAGCACAGCTGAGTGAAGGTAAACTGAAGACAAAACCAAAAATACAAAATCCATAATAAGGAAAAAGCCAGTGAAAGACTGTCAGTTGCAGGAGAAGGTGCTACGTTTCCCACCAAATAACAAATTGTGATGACCCTTTTCACACTGAGAAGTATAATTATGCAAGGGCTTGTCTTGTGTATCAAACACTATTCAGAATAAAACAGAGGTATTGAAAGCATTCAGTGTTCATCTGTGAGTTACAAGGTATCTGGAGTATGTTAAGAACTATTACTAAAGATGGTTAATAAAAAGCAATACTTCAATAACATCACCCCTTTGCAATAGAGTAAAGAAAGTAGAAGGGGATTTCTGCCTCATTTTAAAATGTTTTCTAATGCTGCTTCTTTTATTGGTCTTGTTGGGGTTTAGTTGGTTGGGTTTGGGGGTTTTTTTTCTAGTTAAATGCTGTTATTTAGAGACTTGTCCCATTCTGTTTGTGGGCTGTGCTAAGTTTTATCTGAGGCAGCTCTCGTTTTCTAGGACCCACCATTGCCTTTCTGGAAAAGTGAATTCCCAGGGATTCTAACCTGTAAAAGACACTAGGAGCAAAATGCAGAGGTAACACAAGTTTGTAAGGATTTGCAGCGGTGTTTCGAACTGGAATTAATTTGCATTTTGGATAAACAGGGGGTTTTATTTGCATTAAACACAAGTCCTTAATTTAATCAATAAACGTGTGATTGGAAGACTGAAGTTTAAAACATCTAGGAAGAAAGTGCTTAGAAAAACATAAGTAAACGTCATGTGTATTAACATTATTTACCTCATTAAAAATTTAAAGGATGTTTAATAAAATCCCATAAAATGAATGCTTCCTAAAATTGTTGACACTCTTAGAAATGTTTTGACTTGCAAGAAAGGCATTCACATCTATGAGTATGTTATACTGTGGAGCTCTGAACATAAATTTAGCATTGCTGAAGGGAGGGGAAAACTGGATCATTTCAGCTTCGTGCAACAAGACACTTCTACTTGATTGAAGTAGGCTTCTCTAAGAAAATGGGAGGATAAATCAAAAAAAAACCAAAAAACAAATGGACAGTTAAAACAGATGGAGTCTATCTTTAAACAATATAAAACAGATTAAAATAGATTTCAAATTTTAAAATCTGTCACAAGGCATCAGGCTACAGAGCTAGAACCCCAAACAAGCTAGTTTTTTTGGCATACCTAAGAAAGATCCCTTTCATCAGCTACCAGGTAGGAATACACTTTCTCATTTATGCTTTTCTTTTGTAGCTGTGTTTCCAACACCATAATCTATTCTTTGGGGTTTTTTTTTCCTTTAGAATGTATATGAATAAAATGAAAACAAAAGGTTTAAGCTGATTTAGGTGACTGACAGATAATCATCACACCATCTTCATAGCAAGGAAGTGATTCCAGCTAGAACATCAACACACGTAAACATGGGGGAGATTCACCTTGCAATTCCTAGACAAATTCAGAAGTATAAGCTAAAGACACAGGAATGGATGTGAGTTGTACTTTAAATTCCAACTTATAGAAGGAATTAGTAAAGAAATTGCAGACAAATGATAACATCAGAGTCCCTCTCTTGGTAATTCCCTCAGCTATGCCGTGTCAGTGTGACTCAGAATGACCAGTGTCACCACTGGGCTGACATTTTGGCAAGCACCAAGTAATGGCAGTTGTATTTGCTTGCTTACAGGTGAGCCTACCAAAATGTCACAGGTGCCTCTTGGAAATAAATTGTCAACACTCAACTATCATTGAGTGCACCCAAAGAAGCTGGCATTTGTAATTGGCCTTATCTATTTCTTCAGGCCAGAAGAAGGGAAACTACATTTTTAAGTCTTTCAGAATTGAACCCTCTGTTCAGTTAGCAGAACAAGATTCTTAGAAATCACTTATCTCACTTGATTTTGATGGCTCAGGAAGCAAGGGTTTGACACAAGGAACATAATATTCACTCACCCTTGGTGAAGAATGAATTTATTATAAAAACATATAGTTTGAAACAGAACATTAAATGTTCCAAATTTCACTAGAGCACATGTAAATAAGCAACTAACTATAACTAAACCTTTGGTAAAAATGTGTTTAGAAAGCAATATGAAGCTAAACACCCTAAATATTTCCACAGAAATTGGATTTAAATGGATTTGTGTGGGGGTACATGTGTGGAAAAATGTTCTTTCAGCATCTAATGATCCACAGAGAACTGAAACAGCTGCTTGCAATACATTGCTTAGAAAGACACAGGGCATTTTTACAAACACAGTGCTTTCTGACAAGGAGGCTCAGGGAGATGGAGCTTTGGGTACAGCCTGAAACACTCTCTGTGCCCAGCAACAGCCTGACTTGGCAGTGCCTCATCTAACAATGGTTCCACCAGCAGCAAGGAGTGTCAGAATAAAACCAGAAAAGAGCAAGATGGGGACCTACAGCAAAACCACAAAAAGCAAAGGAAGGTAAAGGAGGCCCTGCAGAGAGACCCCAACAAATCAGAGAGATGGGAAATCATCAGTTGTAGGAAGTTCAACAAGTGAAGGGCCATGTTCTGCACCTGGGCTGGGGCAGCCCTGGCTGTAGGGACAGACTGGGCAATGAGAGGCTGCAGAGCAGCGCTGTGCAAAGGGCCCTGGGGGTCCTGGGCCATGGAAAGGTGAATGTGAGTCAGCAGTGCCCTGGCAGCCAAGAGACATATCTAATTATTTTGGTTTGTTAACTTGTAGCTAGCCAGGGACAGCATAGCCAGCCGGGCAAGGGAGGGGATTGTCCCCTCTGCTCTGCACTGGGGTGGCCTCACCTCCAGTGCCGGGGGCACTTTTGGGTGCCACAATATAAACAATACATGAAGCCATTAGAGGGGGTCCAAAGGAAGGGTCTGAAGGGAAAGCCTTATGAGGAGCAGCTTAGGCCTCTTGGTCTGTTCATCCTGAGAAGACAAGACTGAGGAGAGACCTCATGGTGGTCTACAGCTTCTTCGTGAGGGGAAGTGGAGGAGCAGTGGAGGGGCCCATACTCATCTCTTCTCTGTGGTGACAGGACCCAAGGAAATGGCATGAAGTTGCGTCAGGGGAGGTTTAGGTTGGATATCAGAAAAAGATTTTTCACCCAAATGGTGGTTGGGCACTGGAACAGGCTCCCCAGTGCAGTGGTCACATCACCAAGCCTGACAGAGCTCCACAAGGTTTTGAATAACACTCCCAGGCACATGGTGTGACTCTGTGCAAGGTCAGGAGTTGGACTCCATTATCCTTGGGGGTCCCTTCCATCTAATTCTGAGATTCTATGTAAAGGCTTCTCCCCTTGGTGAGCTGAAGATGAATCACTCTGATGGGCTGAGAGTGATTCACTGAATTTCCCTTCTAGGAAAAGTCAATGGGCCTACACTAGCCACAAGCCACGGGAGCAAAAAAAGACCCAGCCACCTCCCAGACACAGTGACAGCACTCAAAAGCTTTTGCAGTGAATTTTCAGCTCTACTGTAGCTTCCCTCTGACTGTTAACTACACATTGGCATATGTGCAGCTATGGATATTGTAATTCTAAGATAGCAACATTTAAAATGCTTTTAAATGTGCTCTTGTGTTCTCCTAATAGATACATTATACATATAAAACTTTCTGCATTGCACATGGAAACTGTTTAGAAACAATACCAATCTCTAAAGCAAATACTCATTCTGAAAGCCAACTGATTATTTCTCTTAGCTCCACACATATATACTTCCTGTATTATCATAAATGCTTCCAGTCTCATTAATGATTTCTGGCAATATCTAAGAGCTGTGGAACAATTCATCACTATCTCCTCCTAGCACTCAAACAGAAAAGAAAAAAAAAAAGGAGAATTTGGAGTGAGGAGGGAAAAAAACACTTCGAAGTCTTGCATTGTTCCTATTTCTTGTTTACAAGCTACATTGCTTATCATACCCAAAGACTGTTTCTTTGAGAAACTGATACTTGGTTAATGGCCTCCTTAAAAGAAAACTATATAAGCACACTAACTGCAAAAGATTTTGTCATACTCTGTGCTTGGAACCACTGCTCACTGTTCAGGTTAATGAGGCATATTAAACCTCTGAGGCGTGCACTGCACTAATAACTGGCAGTTGATTATCTCTCCATAACTGATCTGAGATACCTTTCTGAATCCTGTAACACACTTTGCATGCTCAGGTTTTGTGCTCTCTGAGTAAGGAGGGAAAAAAATAAATCCCCAAACAATGCCTCTGTCTCAGGTCAGAACAGCAAGTTCTGAGGCAACCACTTAAATTCAACAATGTGCATTACCTTTAACTATTTTGTTTAGAATCTTACAGCACAGTATTGTGTCTTCCAAAATGTCAGAGACATCTCCTCGCCTCTGACAGCATCCACATCGGGAGCTACAGGAGAGTGGAGGGACTTTGCATTAACCCAGGGACATCAAAGAAAAGAACTGTGCCAGCAATTTGGGGCAGGGGAGATAGGGTTCCTCTATTCCCACACTGGGAAGAGAATCAGAATACTTTCAGCATCAAAACAAACACACACTTTACAGAGTTACAGGCAGATCAAAGTTAATAACTGGATTTTTAAAACTCTCAATGTTGTCTAATCAACATTGACTCAGTGTTGAGTTTGGCACGGAATCTTTTTTTACTGAACAATTTACATACTGCATCTATTTGAAAACAGATAAGCAAACTTGTTTCAAAGAAAATACAACTTAAGCTCTAATAATATTTTCTTAAATGTTGGCAAACAATCCTCATTTTAGACTCCAGTCTTTTCCTATATTAGAATGTAGTGAAAAGTGATCTTAAAACATTCAGACCATCACTATATAGGAAAGCAATATTAATAAAATAAGAGAAAATATATAGAAATTGAATGGATATTGTATGGTGTTTGCCCATCATTGGTATACTTTGGTTTTAAGGTAGTACTCATTCACTTCAAGCAATTGCTATTGCTTTGTTCTGGTTGGTATTTGAAACATTTTACTTCTCTTCCTGAGGTAGCAACAAGGACTAAATTATACACACATTTACTTAAATGCCTACCCACTAAGGTATTTCTAGACAAAACTCTGTCCCTCAAGACTCAGCACACAACGCTAGGAAAGCACGAAGGTCACATGTCCACAGCTTAAGTACAGGTTATGAGGAGACATGATACAGCAAAGAAAGAGAGCTCTGAAATGCTCCCTTAGCCCTTTCTCTACAAAACCTAACAATAACTGGCTTCCTTTCGTACCACAAGATTTATGACTAAGTTCTTCTACTCTTCAGGCACAGTCCTGCCTGAAGTAAAAGTAAGAAGTAGCAGCATCTTCATTTAGTAAATTACATACTTTGAAGCCAGCAAAGCTACACAGCTTTTCTAAGTCTTGGATATGAATTTTAATATAAAATTTTGGACCAGTAAATACTAAGCTTTAAGTGGACCATTTGAGGCTGTTGTATGTTGGAGGGGTTTTTTTTGTCATGCCAAAATGCAGAGCTACACAAAGAAACTGAGTAAGCAATTGATGGACTGCAAAACTCTTTCCTTATCACACTGTGCATTTCAGCCACGTCCCAACTGCATGTTGAGGCCAAACCTGAATGTGCAATAACCTCTGCTTGCTCTCAGTGTCACTGGAAGGAAATGTACATGTGAAGGGAAGATGCAGGCTACCAGTCAGCTGGGAAAAGTGGTGGTTAAACCCAGCCTGGCAGTCCTAGAGAAGACAGGAAGATTGGCTTCTGCTTGTTCAGAAATCTGGATAAGCTGTATTGGCTGAAGTGAGAGCAGTGTAATTCAAGACTTCCTTATCAAAGCTGTCAATTTGCCACGATTTAATTGCAGCTTTGAGCCAGAGTATGCCAGTTGGGACTGGACAGGAAACCTGCAGAGAACTCGATCACAAATGACAGAATCTCCTGAGGACCTGCACTTGGCTGCACAGCTGAAACAAAGCATAACACCACAGGCAGAAGATATCTGGAAATACAAGAAATGTGTAATCATGGTGTTTGGACTAGCATGTACATTACTGTATTTCAACTGAGAAAAAAGAAAAAGCTTTCATCAGAAATACATCTTTAACCCTTTGCAATGATGAAACTTCACCCTCCCACACCCTGATTCGTGCAACAAATTCAAAATGTAGATGTTACAAAAATTGGTGATCCTTACATATACTTCTCTGAATGTAATCATATGAGTAGCTTCTCTCTTGATCCTCCCACCTCAAAGAAATAACTAAAGAAATTCAGGTTTTACCATGTTTGACTCAACATGTGTCCACTAACATGCCTAGATCCTTGTGACATCATATTTAAGCATCAGCTTCTTCTAACTTCCAGGCAAAGCTTACTTTTAATTTGCTTGGACAAAGTATCCCACAAATTTAGGTGAAGAGGGCAGCAACATGTTACAGATGAAATCAAAGAGATTTAATCTTGTAACCCTTGTGAGCAACACCACCAAGCATGCCAAAAGATATCTGATTTACCTTGTTACTGTGACTTACAAAAATTTCACTGTTATCCAGCAAAGACACCAAAATTTCTTTTTATTCAGGAATACTGTTTCCTCTGAAGAAGCTTTATGTAAGTTCATCATGAGTTTATAATGTGGTTTTGCCTTCTGTTTTTCAAGCGAGGAAAAAATTGCTCCCTCCTTACATTTACTTTATTGTTTTTATATACCTGTGATTTTTTTAATGGATTAGTATTTACAAGGAAAACAATAGCTAAAACTGTGTGAGAAAATCACTATGTATACTGTAAGTTGTATATTATTTCTCAGAACTCCAAACCTGTATGAAGAGTGTTTTTGTAAGATCAAGCAATTTTGGTCAGGTGAATTCACAAGTGAATTGTAACTCAGTTTCACAAGCAGAAACCTCTGCATCATCCTAACAAAAGCCTTTCCTACGCTCAAACTGTTTGCTTGCAGCCTGGGGAGGGACTCAAAAGCTCACAGCAAAACCATGCAGGACATGGAACAGGAATTGCTGCAGCAGCCCAGCTGAGAGCAGGCCGTGTTCACAAGGACTCCAGTGGATGTTGAAGGAATCACCACACAACTTTAGACACAACTTCAGCATTTGCTGAATGTTATAGATACATGTTATGATATTGGCTTTTCGCAAGTATTGAGATGAATGTTATACGTGTAGTGTTGGAATGACTCTGCTGTATAGTTCTTTTTTACTTAGACACAGTAGTGGGATAACTGATATCTAGTTATGCTTGTAATTGAACTGTCTGTTTGGTTGGGATAACTTCCAATGAACATGTGAAGAGGACCCTGCTATTGATATGCCCAATTATCAGCACCTGCCGTGTGAAGAAAGCACGAACACAGCCCAAACTGGAGGGGTAAGGAAACTACTGCCAAGGAACACGCATGCTCTAAAAAGCCGGACCCAAGGAGTGGCCATGCAAAACTGTTCTTGGAAAAAGATGAATATGCATCACACCCTATGCATATGCAACAGGCAGATGGAACAGAAAATGTATTTAAAGGGTCCCTCAGAGGTTTTTCAGGTGTGCTCTTGGCTCAGTCCCAAGATACCCGGTCGGCCAAGGTACCAGGTCGACCGTATTAACCCTGTGCTTGCTTTCTGTCTCTTATTGTCTTTTTATTAAACTCTTTAAATTTTACCAGGAAAGTGAACCTCGATTTTCACACTGAAGATCTGATCATTACCAGTTGTCTCCACAATTACTTTTATCTCTTTTTTTTTTCTGGCCACAAAAATATTACCATATTTAGTATGAAACCTTTGCTTATATTTATAAAGCATTGGGAAAAATGACTATAAAAACATCTTCCTAACCATAGTTAAAACACACACAGTATCACCCACAATAACTGAAGTGTAGTGACTGTGGTAAATTCTGATATTTTAAGTGAATGAGCAAGTAGCATCTTCCCTGCTAAGCCAGTTTGAGTTACCAGTACTTGATTTTAGTCTCACAACTCCAAGTCAATACTCAGGCTGCACATAATAATCAGAAGCAGCACCAAAGAGCCAATTATTTACTGCTGTCATTGACAGCAAATACATTTCAATTCAAGTCTCTCAAGCTACCTTTATTGTAAGGCATTTAAAGGTCACAGGCTTAAGCTAGTGATTTTTATTTGCTCAGAAATTGGGACAGAGCCAACATCTGATTTAAACTTCTAATATTCAAGGTCTGAAAGGCTCTGAGACTGCGGACAAACTGAACAAGATTTTACAGGATTATTATGTACTTTTTATATTATAGAAGTATTTAAGATCCCTTGAGATTGGTGCCCTGTCCTAGTTTTATAAAGCTTATTTACCATCCCCAAATCACTGCTATCCAAGAAACAATTAACTAAACAGAAACCTGAGGGAATGCTACAGACTACTGCTGCTTAGTGTGATAGATCGTAGTCAAAAATCAAGAGCAGCCTAAACATTTTAATGGGCAGGGCAGAGAAGTTAACAAAAGTTAGGAGAGATTTAACAAATGTAAGAAAGAAAATGAGCCAGAAAACATTTGACAAATGAGGGAAAGAGATGGGAGCTGACAAGCTGCAACAGTACTCACACTAACAGGTGGGCTAAGTAAAAAGGGCATTAGAAAACAAAACACCTATCATAGTTTGAGAGGCACCAAAAGTGGAAATTCCTGTAGTGCTCTAAGCATGAGAATGGAGAGCAAATTCAGCAGTGCAGAGGGAAAAAAACCAGATGTTTAAAAACATCTAAGCAGAGATATCTGCCTGTTTTCAGAGTAAAAGATTAATTTCAAACCACTTTCTTAAACAAATGCCCTGTGGCAACAACACAGCATTGGTGGGTTTGCTCTCAGTGCTTTTCTCTCTGCAGAAAAAGGCAACAACCTTTGTTGTTGTAGAAGGCTTGTCTTCTAACACCCCTCAGGAGCAAAGACTGTATTTTCAGTAAAATAAACATAATACCAAGTCATTCACTATGTACTGCTATTTTCTCCTTTAGTTCCTAACTATTTTATTTACACATTTGTGAGATTTACCAAACTTAAGAGTCTTTTAGACTTTAGACTACATATTCACATATGCAATGGTTAAAAGTTTGCTAAAAAAACAGGTGCTAATAATAATAGTAATTAGGAAAATGATACCATCTGAGAGGAATTATTTACTCACTTTACTGTGGAGGAGGAGCCAACTGCGGAAAGAGAAGTTAAGACAACACACATACACCACAACACACATTATCCCTCTTGCCCAAAACAAACAAACAAAACACAAACAAATAAAATCCCCAACCAAACAGCCCAGTATGGTATGTCATCAGAGAAACATCAAAAAGAAAGTGAAATGAAAGTGTAATGTCAGTAATTAAGAGTCCCAAAGCATAAGCCACAAGACAACACAATGGTAACTGCAGATTGGACAAACACTTTCATTCTGACATCTCTTGGATCTTAGTCTCCTAAGACACATCCTTCATTTTTCCTTCCCCACTCCTAACAGGAGTGCCAGTGAAGAAAACATAAAATGTTGTAAGGTAAACTATCATATAGTTGACCTAAAAGGCAGGAGGATCAGCACTGCCTTGACTCTATTCAATATACCATTGTGGGGCCAAGATCTCTACCACCACTTTTAGTTGTTATATGAAAAAATAACATAAACAAATTAGCTGCTAGCTGGAGTTGTGTTCATCCCCGAAGTTACTAATTTGTTTTTTCTAATTCTTCTACACCTATAAAACCAAACCTATTACAAAGGTGTATGTAGGAAGCACTCAAAGATCCACTCTCTTTCTCTCACCCCAAACCAACCACCCCCTCACCCATAACAAGATACACCTCCATGTCTCAGAGATACTATTTGGAAAGACTTCCTCATTTATTTTTGGACAATACCATCAGTTTTATCTTTCCTATATTGGCTCAGAGAATCTTAGACATGGCTTTATGTAGATCCAGCTGGCATGTGCCACCTACATAACCTACTAAAAAGACAGTGTATAATTTTAGAAATAAAATATAAAAATTCAGAGCGTTTTCTCTGTATTCTGGTCCTGGAAATATGCACAGGAAAAAGTGACTGTACAAGAGGCACAAATACAATTGTAGGATGGATAACGCTACTTTATCCTCCCCAACAATAAAATCAAAACCACTTTAAAAGTCACAGCCACAGCAATCAGGTTTAGATTTTTCTTTCCATCTTAATGCAAGATGCTTGTTAGAAAAAGAGTTGGAAAAAAATAGGAAAAAAGAGGAAAAAAAGTTGAAAAGAAACTTTAATTGTTTCTTAAATTTAGGGTTGTATTTTTAATAGGGCAAGTATGGCCCAAGGATCCAATCCTGTAAGCTGTTTCGCAAGGTTGTGCCTGGGTGCAGTTAAGCCACGACCCCGGGGGAACAGGCGAGACCCGCATGCTCAACCTTACAAGCGGCCGAGCCCCGGGGCCACATTTCCTCATTTGCCCAGCCCGCCCGGAGAGCCGAGCGGGTCCGGCGCTCCGGGAGGGGCTGGGGCGACCCGCCGCCCTCCCCGCCGCAACCCCGGCCGTGCCCTGCCCGGACTCGCCGCCGCACGGCGGGACGGAGCCGCACGACGGGCGGGACGGCCCCACTGCCCCCGGTACCGTCGGGCGCGGCTCCGGGCGGGCAGACCCGGGGCGGGAGCCAGCGCCGCACTGCCCCGACGGCCCGGCCAGAGGGGCACAGCAGGTGCCACCGCGCCCCCCACCCTTCGTGCCCCGGACAGACGGCACGGGGCGCCCCCGCCGCCCACTCTCACCTCGGCTCCCCTGCCACACCGCGTACCACAGCACGGGGAAGGCGACGCCGAGGCACAGCGCCGGCAGCACCTGCCCGAGCCGCAGCCGCATCTCCCGCGGGCGCTGCCCGCACGACCCCCACGACACCGACACCGCCGCCGCCTCCGCCCGGGCAACGCGGGCCGGGCGCGTTCGCGCAGCGCTGCGATACGCTGCCCTGCCCGCCCCCTGCGCCGGGGGCCGGGGCACGTCCTGCCTCGCTGCCCGCCGGGCGGGGCCGCCGAGCTCTCCCACTACACATCGGTGTCCCCTCCGCACTTTGCGCGTCCCTACCGACGGGCACCCGCTCCTCCTGCCGCCCGGCTTTCCCCCGGAGACACCAGCCTCGTGAACGAGGGCCCACGCCAAATCCCGCTGTAAAGCCCCTGGCGCAGCCCTTCCCTGCTCTCAGCCTTCCCGACGCTCGGACCCACACCGAAAAACCTCTTGACTGCGGCAAGTATCGATTGTTTTCGCGACAAAAACGTCTCGGCCCGGCACTTCGGCAGGTGCTGTTTAGCCCAAGTCATAACACTGAAAGGAATAAGATGAATGTGTCTTTACAAACAGGTGCTGTGAATCTGCTTGTAGATAGGGCCAGAGACTGTGGATAAGGAGCTAACGGGAGAAACTACCAGTTTCAGAAAATGTTACCAAATTGACAAGGACTACTGCTCACCCAAGCTCATGCTAAATTCCCAGACTTTGAGAAAAAGAATAAAGACTTGATAGAAGTATCTTATGCAAGGGGTGGTGTGTGTGTGCGCGTGTTAAGGGGGATGTAGTAGGCGATTTGGGAAGTCTGCACCTTCCAAGTACCTCAGCCAATGGGGAAAGAAAGAGGGCGATGTGGCTGGGAAAATCGGGATAATAAGGGGGCTGTGTCCTCCAACAATTTGAGAGACCCCATGGGAAATGCCTCATGGCCTCTCCCTTTCTTCGTGAATAAAGTCACAGGACTCCTCTGTCTTCTTTTTAGATATAAACCTCTCGTGATGTGAATTTTTTTCTGCACAACATTGTAATGGTCAACATTATTTTGCTCAGTTAAAACCAATGGGGCATTTGTTTGCATATTGCTTATAAGATTGTATCAGGAAGCCAAGCTGGATACAATTCATACATGCATTTAGCACAGTCACAGAATCAGGGAAATAAACCAAGCTTTCCAGTTCACCTTTAAAGAGGAAGGAGGGCCAGCAGCTGCAAAATCTGAGCTGATGAAAGTCTAACGGTACACTGGCACCTCTACACTGGTAAAGGTGTTATACTCCAGCCTTTGTACCTTGCTTCACACGTGTGCCTTTCCATTTAGGCTTGCACACCTGTTTGCCTTTTTAGGTCTTCAGCAACCCATTAAGAAAACAAAAAATTAGTCACTGTTCAGAATACATCTTCTCCAACACAGTTTTTAAAGGGAATGGATACCTTATTTACCAAGGTTCCTGGAACCACTTACAGCAACACAGTTCTAATAGCACCACCTAAGTTTTATAAGAAAAAATGTTCCTCCCTCCTATACCTTATTAGCAGGTATTTAGTGGCTTTTGCTGTGACATGTTCTCTACTTGCTCACAAATCTACCTTTCATTCTACACCTACGATAAAGAAAATATAGTTTCCATTGCAAACATGCAAAGCACAGCTTCAGAAATCAGACTGGACTTGAGTAGCTCTCAAAAGCAATAAGATTTTTGCTATCTAAACTGTTATCTACTTCCTTAATGTATTACTAGCATATATGAATCATTACCTTATTTACCCAGAGGACATAGTATTTTAGAAAACTTGTTTTCTAAAAATATGTTTGTATTATTAATACAGTATCTCTTCCTTCCTTTTCTCTATTTGCTTGCTTAACAATATGCTTCATTTTGTACCAACCCCCCAAATCTTTTGTGAGGGTGTGGTGCAAAGCAATGCCAAATCCTACAACAGCTGTGTCCCAATACAGGTGTGCTGGAGTCCTAGTGTCAATGCTGCCTTTATGTGCCACTCTTTATACTAACAACAGTATAACTATGTCCTTTTTGGAAATCTTAGATCTCACAAACTGAATATTGCTGTTCTGGCAAGGTTAATGTGACCTTCCTGTGTTTGAATTGTGATATGGATGGGTTTACATCTCTGTTTACTAATTACTTTGAATTATAAATTAGATTATTAATTTAAAATGCAGGAGACTGCTGGTAGCCTGCATCAATATACACATGAACTAAAAATCTCAGTGTGGCTCCATAAATTACCATGAAGCCTTGAGTTAGACCTCACTATTCCTGTCCTGTACTCATTTGTTATAAACTTCCCTCTACCTTCTGTTTCTGTGCCTTTGAAATTTTTTACTGAGAAATCTTCTTCAAGCTGCACTTTGGATATGCATTTCTAATTGGCTAATAAGATGCAATGCAATCACAATGCAATCCTCTTCTACTGCCTCCCCATCACCATTCCCCTCTCCCAGTTAATAAACTAAAAGCTCAGGGCACTAATTTGGATGGAGAGTCAATGTAGATTTTGGCACATCTGCAGTAAAATAGAGATTTAGAACTAAGAGGAACAAATGAGCATTAAATACACCCCAAGTAATGAATAAAATGTCTCTGTTGCTTGGTGTTCTATCTGTAATAAAGCTAAAGCAAACAGGTAAATGATGTAGTCAAGCAGGAGGGCTGCTGGAGATAAGATTAACAGAAATCTAACACACATTTAATTTCACCTTATGTTCAGAGCAAGCAAGAAAAACAAAAAAGACAAGACCATCACACATTTCCAGAAACTAATAACAAACTGACAGAATGTGTGGGGAACGTCTGTGGAGACTGCCATTGACTGCATTTGATGTTATTTATTAAGGCAGCAGATAGAGTTACTCAGCCATGCTGAGTTGTGACCATTTACTTGATGCTCACCTCATAGACTAGCTCATTAACTTACAATGAGGTAGTGCATTAAGTGTTCCTCAAAAAAAAAAATCAGAAATCTCATGACTGAAACTGTGATGTGCTTCCAATGCACATGGACCTCCTTGCAACCAGGGTCCCTTATCTGCTTCCTGCTTTCACAGTATCTCCCTCCCGGGGCTCTGTTCATATGTTATTTCACATGCTCAAGAACTGTGTACAACTGGAAAAAGTTGTGCTGGGGGTTTTGGGGAGTGCTAATTGTTTCAGAGCAGTTTTACCTCCCATCAGCAGACTTTCTGCATTTTTGGCAAATGGTTCATCTTTAAAAAGACTCTACAGAAAAACATGTTACTGAGAAACCTGTAATACTTGACACTAAGCAAGTGATTCAGTGGACTGGTGCTCCTTACCTGCAGGAGAGTTCCTAAGTTTGTCCTTGTGCTTTGTAACTGAATGTCTCTTCTTGCTCAGATGACTGCTCCATATTTTTATACTGTTTTCACACATCTGTGTGTAAGCAAGAGTAGAGATAAGAAACATTAAAATAAATATTTGACAAAATCCAGGCTCCTGGCTGAGCCAAGCAGTGGATTATTTTGCATGTCCTTCATCCGCAAAGGTCTGTGAACAAAGAATAACCACCTGTAATAATACGTAATAGTTGCTGCCATGGAAAGTTTTCTGACTAGAGAGAGATCCAACTGCTCCTGCTGGTTGTTTGCCCTGCTGGCACCCAAGAAATGGGATTTTAAAAGGTAAACAGGTTACGATCTTTACTTCAACCAAAGTCTCTGCGAACGTAAGACTTGAAGGCAGAACAAGTTCCTCTACTGAACACAAGAGGAAGGGAGAATTCTTTTTCCACAGCATGGTATTTTTGTCTGTCTTAATATAATTTATTAATTGACTGAACGTGATGATACAGAAGCATTTTTGCAGGATTCGAGTGCTAACATTTGTGCAAAATCAAATATGCTTGCTGTTTTGCAATTTACAAAAAGCTGTGGAAAAATTGTCAAACAATCATGCTACAATATTTTAAAATAATTAATTGGTTACAGATTTTACTTTAAAATACAGATTTGAAGTGAATAAAACATCATATGACCAAAAATAAGTGTAAGACTAAAACTTGCGTCTTTTAAACTCACATTTCAGAAGTGCCTAATTTAAGCCAAGACCTTAAAATGTATCAAGCTTACCTCAACAAATCTAATTATATCACAGAGACGTGTTGTGCAATGTACTGTCAACACCAGCTACTCTACACATCAGTCCTGGAGAATGGAAGCAAAGAGAACTGAGAAAACAATAATCCTGCACTGTGTATATGTATTGTTACAGTAAATCACAATCAGGAGTAGAACAAACTCCAAAACATGTAGTAAAAGTTACTTTGGTTCTTAACGTTCCACACAAAAAAAAAATCTAATTTCTGTTTAAGTATAAATATAATGAAAAAATATTCATATTGGTATGAAGCTATTTAATCCCTTAAAAGATGCCATGGAGAGTGAAACCCTTTAAGCAGCAGCACAGTTTAATTTTACTATTAAAAAAATCAACAAAATCTCATCAGCTAGAAATGTCCCTGTGTTATTTGTGCAGACCCACGCTTTAAGGATGCACCTGCTGGACTTCCTAAAATTCCAGTAGCTCATCCTTTTAATGAACACCTCAGTGCAATCCATGCGTGGGCATAAAGACTGTCCGGAAGAACCTGACCACCCTTATATTTCCTCACATTGTGGCAATTCTTCTGCCTTCCCAATATCAAACTAACACCCTTCTGCTGCTGGTAGCCAGGACTCCTCTGACAGGAAGATCTCAGCCCAGCTATGTTTAAACACCACAGCAGCAAGTTGTCAGATGGGAGGTATAGCACAATCTTTTTTCGCCCCTAAGTATTTGCTCAGGGTTGTTTCATATACAAGCTAGGTGGGAGCTGTAGCTTACACCCAGGTACTACAATGCAGACAAATTTCTTTACTCCAGTTTCTGCTACCAGTTCTTAGGCACTGGATCTTTGATTATTTTTTTTTTTAATACATATTTCCTGGGGTTTGGCTACCTTGGAACAACTTATATACAGGTAATGTGATAAAATCATCATGTCGTCTTGTCACCAAGTAAGAATACTTTTAAATAGAGATAAATACTTTCAAGCTTATTTTCATGCAATGCTCCAATGCTTTGAAAGTCAGATTGCTCCCCAAGCAGCTACATTGCCTCTTAACATGCAACATGCACCACCTCTCTGCACACTTTTTCAGAGTAGGAATAAGATATGCAAACAATTGAAGTTCACACATCAGTGGTTTCCCCACATGAGACTGTGCACCTCTATGAGTGTAGGAACCCACTACCCTATCTGGCAGAGAGGATGCCAAACAAGTTGGTCCATGCTCTGAAACCCTCTGTGGGACACAGGCCATCAGATCTGCTGTGTGGCTTTTGATTTTGTGTAAAAGTTACTTCAATTTCCACACACCAAAAAATATATCAGAATGTAGTCAAGTGAGTCTGCCAGCTCCCTTTCAACACTGCTAATTTTGCATACAATTCTGTGTTCCACCGATGTTTACTGAAACAATCCATTATAATACAATGGAAGTAGTGACTGAAATTAACAGAACACTCAGGCTGAACCTCCATTCAGCAAAGGCAAGGCAGGATCCGTGGCAACACACTCCTTTAAATCATCTAGGCCAACTGTTGCAAGATGTGGAATATGTAAAATTTTTCTTAAGAAAGAATATCCTTTTGGTGTTTTGATCTTTATCTAATTTCAAGCCTAACCAGCAAGAGAGGAGATTTAACTCATGAAACAGAGAGCACCCGGCAAGCTCTAGGTGATGTCCAGGTGTTAGGAAAACAAATTACTTTTTAGTATAATGCTCTTGTTAGGGTTTAGGGCTGGACATGCTTCACTGTTCTCAGACCCAGGGGAGGTTAACAAAGCTTGGGAAGAAGGATGTACCACTGTGGACACCGCAGCTGTCCCATAGTGCACACAAAGGATGCAGAATTTAGGGGCCACAAGGACATCGGGCAGAACTCCCAAGGCAAGGCAGAAACAAAGGAAGACAAGTCAGTAATTGTGCTGAAACCGGCTCCATCTAATCGGCTCCGGTAATTCCGGCAGGGGCGGATCCCGGCCAGCTCAGAGCACCGACCCGAAAACCCACCGGCCCCAAAGGAGAGAGACTGAGCGTGGGATTAATTGGCATGAGAAGAGAGAGAATCATTAACCAGTAGAAGATACAATACCGATTAGTAAGAGAACTGTGTAACTTGTAGCAAATGAGCACTAATCCCTTTGTTTGGTAATGTATGAAATGAAAATGTATGAATAGGAAAAAGTTCTGATAGCCGGGGCGCTTGATCTGTGGATTATCAGGGTTGTGCAACTCTGAAATAGATCCTCGATGTCTCTCTCCAGTGTATCATTACTGGCTTGTTGCACGCCGGGCGATCAATCCGGTTTTTGCCGGCAGCAGTGGCAGCGCTGCCCGGCCCGGCGGGCGCAGGAGAAGGGGCAGGNCCGGGGCCGGGTGGGATTCGGGCCCCGGCGGCGCGGGGCCGGCGCCCGCGGAAGATGTGGGCGCACGTCTGGGGGTTCCTGTACAGCAACTACTTTCGCTTCTGGCTGAAGTGGATCCTGCGGCTGCTGACGGGCAAGTGCGAGCTGCAGCGCCTCCTGGGCGGCGCGGAGGCGGGCGCGCGTCGGACGCTGAGCGTAGGTAATGGAGGGGCCGGGGCAGGGGCCGCGAGGTTGTCTCGGAAGCGTCGTGTAGAGCTTTTCCCATTTAGCGTGCAAAAGGCCTCCGTGATCATCGATTCCAGCCGTTCACCCAGCACTGCCGAACCCACCGCTAGACCATGTCTCCCGGTGCCAAATCCACACATCTTTTAAATCTCTCCGGGAGCGGTGGTGACTCGACTACTGCTCTGGGCAGCCTGTTCAGTGCTTGACAACCATTTCGGTGATGACATTTTCCCTCTCATATCCAACCTAAACCTCCCCTGGCACAACCCGAGGACGTTTCCTCTCCTGTCAGTGGTTACCTGGGAGAAGGGATCAACCCCCTCCTGTCCACAGGCTCCTTTCCAGTGGTTGTAGGGAGCGATCAAGTCCTCCCAGAGCCTCCTGCTTTCCCGTAGCTGGAAATCAGTACGTGGTGTGCATCCCCAGAATTGTATTTGCACTCTTCCTTTCATCGCAGCTGTCCTGTGAGAATTCGAAATCGATGCCAGAGCTAGCTTCCTTGTCTGCTTGCTAAGGAAATGCCAGTGTCATCAAAAAGTGAATCAGAAATCATACCTTTTCCCCCAGAGTCTTCCCATCACTTTGTGTATATGCTTTTAGCTTCCTCTACTAAAAAAAATTCACACTGAAGAGACGTAAATGCATTTTTTTTGGAGGGGAGGAAGGAAGAGTGAATTAACTTAATATTCTGCTCGATGCAGAATTTTGATCTAAAATAGCAGTTCAAGAAACTACTGAACATTTTTGTGGTTTTACAATAACTTGCGGAAGTGATCGTACTTCCTTATTCTTCAGTAATAAACATGAAATAATGTCTGAGAACAGGAAAATATTGATGTATTTCTCTCCTGACACCTTTTCAAATTTGTCTTTCTTTTGTACATGTAATTGATGCTTTAAAAAATCCAAATCTACTTTCAGCATTGTACTGAAGAGTTATTAAAATCTGTATAATTTAAGACATTCTGTTACCTGAAATCCTGTTCGTTTTAAGATTAAATTTTTATTACATGTATAAAAGGATGTAAAATTTTGTACTACTTATATGCTGCAAGAACAGTTATTGTCAATTATTTAAAGCAGTTCAATTTAACTGTGACATGTACTCTTTTTTTCCATATCACAGAACATTCACTGGAATCATCAAAAAATAAGGTAAGAGATACTAAAGATGAAACTGTAATAAAACCTTTGTTCAGAGACAGATCCCAGAAAAGTAACACATGCATTTTCTTTTTGGGAGGGGAGAACTGAAGAGGATTAACGGACAGAGGGAAGAAAACCTGGAATTTTGTGTTCTGTATGCTAGGTTTATTTAAGGTTTCTCAAAAATAATCCTATGTCCCTTCAAATGTTTGTTTCATTGAAATCCCAGCTTTGTTAGCTACCTGCCTCCTAGTTCTGAAGCATTATTTTCTTGGCTGCACTTGTAGGAAGAACACAGTTCAGCAGCTGAAAGGAAACAATAACCTAGACAAGCAACTCTCCAGCTTTAATCTTTATGCAACTCCTATGTAAACATTGTTGTTTACAGCCTGACAAAGTTACAAATCATGCTTTCATATAATTATTGCAGATCTTTTATATGCAGTTTGAGCCAGTGCATTGTAAGCAATTGCCTTAAACTGACCCTTTTCTTCTTATAGCAAATAATACAACAGATGTACAGAAGCTAAGCAATAATAATAATAAAGTAGATTTTGTCTTCATTCCTTATTGAAGCCATTTACTGTGTTAACTTCCTAGGTTTTAAGAAATGCTGTACATGTTGAAGAAGCAGAAGTGGAGAAGTGTGTGAGAGATGTAATGAAAGAAAAGAATATTGAACAGAAGGATACAGGGTGTGTTTGGAAACCTCTCTCTCTTCTCACTTGTTTGCATGTTCTTCCAGTTGCTTAACCTGATGCAATATTTAGGCCATTCAACACAAGTATTCAGAATGAAATCTGAAAATAAGGTGTGGTTATGTCCTCATGAGTTCTAGAAAATGATTTGCAAAGTTTTAATTCATGTGGCTTTGGCATTACTGTGTCTGTTTTGCAAGTCCCTTCTGTTACTCCTTATTTCTAACTAGTATGATCATGGCAGAGGTTGAGTACAAGAACTATATAATTCCTTAGATATATTTGAGAGAATATAGTGATGCCCGATTAATGTTTGCATTCATTTGCATAAGTAATTAGTGAGTGACAGGGAATAATCAAAATTTCAAAGTCTAATGAAATTCTGCTTTGAAACTGTATTTCTGGCAAGACTTACAAAAAGTTTGGGAGTAGGTGAAGGTACTGTGGTCAGGATGATATATGGAGTTTTCTTGTGTCATAACAGATTTTAGCTTTTTTTTTCCCCCATAATTTAAGGTAATAGGGTCTGACTGCAGCACTGGAATCAGCTAGAGATGGTTAAAGTATGTAAGATCCATGTAGCAGTGTACTTAACCAGCCTGCTGAAGTTTGTAAAGATACACATAAAGCATTTCCTAATTCTGGTGTTTACATTGCATTAACATAAGAAAGGTCTCATCTGGTAATTCAATTTATGGCTGAGTAGGCCTATTTAAAAACTTCTCTATGGTGTTTTGTTATTATTTCAGGTTTAAGACAAATTTGCATATATCCTTGCTACAGATATCAGGTTATAAAAAACTGTATTTGAATGTGGAAAACCTAAGGAAGGTCCCGTATGATTCAGAAAATGAAGAACACGAGGAACAGTTAATTGAGGTGAAATAATTTTTAAAATATTTTTTAAATGCTGTTTGTTTTTTTCCCCTCCAAGTCCAAGACCTTGAAAGAACTTATTGGTAGACTTCTTACCAGCTGGCCTATTTAAAGCTCTTTTCTACTTACAAACTGCAAAGCCATTATAGGAATGACACATTAAAATAAAACCTCAAAGGAAAAAAGTAAACTAGAGTTACTTACAATTGAATTATTTTGTGTGAAATCAGACATAACAACAATATATAAGTAGAAAAATAGATTTGTGATGCGTCACTGAAGAATCAGTACTAAAAAGATATATAACCTTATGTACATGTCTAACTTTGTAAACCACTAATTACTAAATCTAAAAAAAAGACACTAATTTTTTCTTACTACTGCATCCCAGTCAACATCAAGGAAGATAGTTTGATGCTGGAAGATAAAAACTACTTTCTTAGCACTTCATCATTGTCTCAGCTTGCTATGGAAGCCCCAACACTGACATGTCAAATGAGTATTCATTGAGAATTTGTATTTCAGTTTATAGCTGTCCTATTCCAAAATGATGCATAAATTAATTTCTGAGGTGAAACAAGTCTTTGTTTCTTTGGTATTCATAAAGCATCTTTGTCTGTTAAGGGGAATGACCACATTTAATGTTAAATGTAATAACTTCCATAACTGGTGACGTGAGCCACCGTAGCTGACTCCAGATTGCCAGTAACAGAACAGAGCAGCATGCAGATTGTACCCTGTCCCTTGGTGAATGGTTTCCAGTGTGCAGCAGCAAGTGTTCTGAATTATGTGACTTGGAATACTTGAGCAGCATAACCTGGAAGTTTATTTGTGCAGCTCTGGAACTTGCTGATGCCTCAAGAGACTCTGAGGTCCAGAATCAGCAAACAGTGGTGTGACATCGGCTTCCAAGGCGATGATCCTAAAACAGACTTCAGAGGGATGGGGCTGCTGGGCTTAGTGAATCTGGTGTAAGTGAAAAGAAGTATTTCATTCCTTTTGTAACTAATTTTCAATACCTGTATTTTCTGTTCTATTTAATTAATGCTATTTCTAATGAAAACTGATTAGAAGCAAATAGAAAGCAGTATGTTCAACTTTTCTAGTGGCTGCACATTGTGAACGTGATGTGGTTGGGTAAGGGCAAGAAGTGAGGGAAGGAACAGAAATTTGCCCAGGACACCTTATTTTTTTTGTTGCCTTATGATAGAGTTGGTAGGTTGTACCTAACTTGTCAAAAGCTTTTAAAATTTCTGAATGTAAAAATTCCTACTATGATGAAAAATAGACAAATTTACATATCTTTGCTAAGCTAACTTTTGGACTAGGTTGAATTTCATATTTGATTTTCAGATCATAGTGGGGTATTTTTACAGTATTAATTCATGCTGAATATCATTTAATTTGCTACCTTTTCCTTGGTTTTCATTTTGTGCCATTTTCAAGTTACAGGCTAGTTTTCACCTTTAGTTTAAAGTTGCAGATTTTAGTGTTGGCATTAACACAGAACTTTTTTTTCAAAGAATTTAAAATCATATTTTACACTGCCAGGTATTTTAGTAAGCATTACACCAATGAAGCTCGTCAGATCCTTTCTCGGTCCAATCACCCAAAGCTGGGGTAAGTCACTCTAGAATTTTTCTGGCTGCTTCTATATAAGAACTTACTTGAAGACTCCTAAACATGTGTCCAGAAAGTAAAGAGGAAAATACCTGTGAGTTTTTTCTTCTAAAGAATGAAAAAAAGGGTCAAAATAGAAAGGTGTGAGAAACCAAATACAGAAAGCAATTTCTAGCTAGGAACTAAGTGCAGCTTTTTTTTTTCAGAATGGATTTGTGGGGCAAAAATGTTGCAATATATCGTCTTTCTTTAACACAGTAAACACCTTTAACATTTTAGTTAGTTTTGTTTGTAACAGATTAGATTTAGAAATTCATACTTCTATTTCACCTTTTTTCTGACTCTGTGTTGGGACAGTATACATTACCTCTTAAGGTCCTTTTTTTTCTCTAGGTTTCTGCTCTGTAATAAATATTTACAAACAGGTGTGTTTTTTGTTGTTCAACTTTAAATTTTTTTCAAAAACTTTGCATATTTAAACATTTAGCTAATTTTACAGGGAAATATACTCTCAGACCAGTCAGATATAATAATCTGATCCATCTAGTCCCTAGTTAACTTGATGACCTACCAAAAAACAGGAGCCTTTCATGACTTTGATTGTAAATAACATTACCCCAAGCAACTCTGTCATGAACAGGATATGTGAGAGTTTTTGCACAATTACATCAGTATATAATTGGCACAAATTAATTAATTTTTACTTTTCCTTCCTTCACAAACACTTGAACTGTTTTTTAGGAATTTCTGTTATAATGCTTTTTATACCATGCAACAGAAAACGAGATTCTTTCAGTTTGAAGAACAGGTTGAAATAGCCATTCCATATACACTGCAACATTTTTTCACATCCAATTTTTAATATTCCAGCAGATCTAAGGATTTCAAAAGAACAAGTTGAAGTCAGTGTTGATTAGCTTTGCCATCTCAATATTACAATAACTTTTACGTGGTTGGATGCACCAGGGACTGGTCTGTAGATTGGAATCAGCTCATCAACAAGTATTACAGGAAAAATTTTGACTATCACAGCTATCCTAAAGCAGAGTGTGCCAGGGAGACTCTTAAGTCTTTCAATCCATAACATAAAGCCATGATTTGTGTTGCAGATACTCCTATGCCATAGTTGGGATCAATCTGACAGAGATGGCATACAGCTTGCTCAAGAACGGTGCTTTAAAGGCTCATCTCTACAACATGGTCTCCGGGTTGCCACAGCTGGAGCACTTCCATCAGTTTTACTGCAAGTATCTATAGCTTCTCTAGTACAGACTACTCAGGGTAGGCCACAACACAGAGTTTGGGCTCTTTGCAGTGCATTTCCACTCTTTTCTCATTAGCCAGAGCAAGCTGTTTTGTTTTCTGCATCAGGTCTTGGAAATGCACTTGCTGGTTGAACATTGTGCTGCAGAAATGTACACTGAAGGATAATTTCTGTGGCTTGCTATATTTTAGATACTCCAATATTTGCAGATTTATTTTTTTATTCATTATTACAGCAGCCAAAAGCTTGCTGTAGATCAGGATGGCACAGTCCTTGTTTTAAGGGGTTGAAGGAAGTCTAAAGGATCACTCTAGGACTGGCTAGATCAAGGCATGAAGTTGTGGAGGTCGTTTTTGCTGATCTGTATTTTATTTTCTTCACAGGTTATCTTGTTTATGAGTTCGACAAGTTCTGGTTTGAAGAGGAACCAGAAAGCATTATGCACTTCAACCACTACAGAGAGAAATTCCATGAAAAAATTAAGGGACTTCTACTGGATTACAATGTGGTACTGACCTTACAAGATACAAAGAAACCTTAATTCCTCTGCAGTATATGAGGTTCTGTATCAAAAATTGAGTGATGCATTTGGATGGAAGTTTTTTTTCACCAAAAACTGTCTAACAAGAGAATTTTGTTTTACATTAAAAAAAAAAAAAGAAGATTAGCAAAATCCAGTTAAGAAAGCTTGGACAATCAACCTCTGTTTACAGGTATTTTTATGCTATTCTCCAAAGGGCAGCTTTTTGAAAAGGCAGTGAAACAAAACCCAATCAACAAACCAACACAAAAAACAACCCACAAATCTCAAGAACCTCTGGATTCCTTACTTTTACATTTTCTTTTCTATTTCTTGGTGCAGGAACATGAAGCAGGTATTTATGCTGCATCATATTTTCTATGAATGGGTTTGACTGTTAAGGGTCTTTTAAAAGACAGTTTAAGTTCAGCTTTTCAAATCTGAATTTAAATTCCAACCTTTTAACGTAACGGTTGAAGTTAAGCTTTTAGTTGAAATTATTGTGGTTTTAGACTTTTTGTGCTCTTGTTCCTTTATATGTCATTGATTGTTCACTCAACAATGTTAAATTTCTTTGTAATTAGGAGGTCCTCAAAGGAGACGTATTATTGGTTTATAATTTTGGAGAAGAGGCTTAATCAATCAGCATGTTGATGTACTTACTAGAAATTACTCCTGCATAAGGAAGCTTGTCTGTGGATTTGTACCAGCCAATTCCTGTGCTTGGAAGAAGTTTAGTTTGCAAACAAACAAAAAGAACCATGTGTCATCAGCATGAGGATAAGATCCTCAGGCTAAAGCTACTCTTTCTAACAGTATTCCTATTATAAAAACTTTGGATTCTTTCTAATCTGACTTCAAATGCTGAGTATGATTGACTCAGAATCTGTTGTCAGTCCTTTCTTTTAGCAGCTAAGGGCGTATTCTTAGTTGGAGGTACAACCGATCTACTTTAGCCCTTTTATAAAGTTTAGAAAAACCCCTTTATTAGAGCTGCATTCTTTATCTTGTAAAAATAAATTCCCATCTGAGTATGAGTCAAAAAATGACGTATTTTCCATGGAAGGGATGCAACTGATGTATTCCTTAGTCTTGCCATCCTCAGACAATCTAATAGATAGAACTTTGTGTCTGTATTGTGACTAATTATTGCTTAGAGCAACTTGAAATGGATTTGGTATGACCATTACTTTGTTTTCTAAGACTTTCTATTAAATAAGTGCCTTCTGCTGTTTTCAATCAGCTTTTTATTTTGATTCTTCTAACTAGATCACAGCCTTAGGAACTTGAGTAATTTGAGAAAGATTTTTTCACCATATACCTAAATAGCTCACAGTGGCACAAAATTTGTATGCTGATAGAAGCTTTCGTAATTTTTTTTTAATTATCTCAGGTAAACTAGTTAATTTCTAGTCAATGACTACTCCAGAAGAGATTCCTGAAGAATACAAGCATTGAACACAATGAATGCAAGCATGAGGAAAAAAAAAAAGGAAAAAAAATCCCCAAAAAAGCCCAACCAATCCCCTTTTTGTAGTGAGCATTATTACACTACATAAGTATGAAATATAATGTGTAATAGTGCATTTCTTGGAGATCATCAAAACCCACCTGGACATGGACATGGCTCTAAGCAGCCTCCTTTGAGGGGACCCTTCTTTAGGCAGGGGATTGGACTTGGTGGTCCCCAGAGGTGCCTTCCCACCCCAGTAATTGTGTCGGTCTGTATTGTGTAAATAGTGACTTGTTGCACTGCATCCACCCTTGTGCTCTTGATCCCTTCAATGCTGGGGATCTCTTGCTTGTGGGGAAGCTCCTGATCAGGGTACACAGTTCATGCATATGGGGTAACACAGTTCTCTTTTCTTTTTATGACACCTTAGGTACAGACAAGAGTCAGACAAGTTGAATGTGTTCAGGGTAAGGAAGGATTCTCACCTGTATTGGCTTGATGCTATTCTATCAACATAAAAAACCCCAAAACAACAACAACAAAATACTGTGAAGATGTGCATAGGGACAGTATTTATGGATTGCCCTGGCTTGTAAACTGAACAGCTGAACTGACCAGACTAGACCCAAACTGACAATGGGAGGCCTAGTTCTTTTGCTATTCCCCTGTACATGGATCCTGGAATACTCACCACTGAAGAGCTGAGGTCCTGTGCAGAGCATTCTGGGATTCAGGTCCTGTGGGGGAGCTCTGTTTCTCTGAGCCTTGCAGACACTGCACATGCCAAAAAGCCAAGTAAGGAAGTGGCCCAAGTGGTTACTTTCTAGCCCCATCTTCTGTTGAGTTTGTTTTCATTAATAACTTTCTCTACTGCTTGTAGATCTCCTTGGCAAGCAACATGCGACTGACGTTCTGAATTCCAGAAGAGACCCCAATTATGATTGGCAGCAGCAGCAAAGGAAATCCTATTTGTTTTCCTCTACTGCCTACCAGCTAGTAACAAAATTGTAAAATTGCTTGAGCCATGTCTAAAGGCTCCCCTGATCTAAAGGCTCCCCCGAGCTAAGTCTGCAAGCTTGTGCTTTTTTTTTTTTTTTTTTTTTTTGCAACAGTTGCAAAAGTTGCAAATACTCTACACCCTCCTCTTTCCAGCATTGAAACTGTCCCTGGGCTCCTTGTTCACTGAGAGGCTGACATTTAACTATTGCTGAGGCTTCTAAAGCCCAGCCATAGAGTCTCAGGGTTCCTGTCACACACCTGAGATGTTTTAGTGTCAAATGTATTTCAAGCTTTTAATAAGATGCATCTTTGCTAGGTTTTTTTTCTTCTTAAATCAGTGGGTGATCTGGAAGTCAACTGTGGCAGTATACAAGGAGAAAAAGTCACCCCAACCATCATCAGATGAGGGAGACATAAGGGAAAACATTAGTTTGCATGTAGTAATTAAGGTGAATGTTTATGTTAGGCTCCAGTGCACCTTCCCAGGAAACAGCTAGAATTTGCATGGTGTTTTTTTTGTATGATCAACTAGCTCAGTAATTCTGTCTAGGAGTCACTCACTATATGTAGACTAGTACTGGGTGTCCCTGTCTGCACCCCTGGTAGGTTAACTAACTGTATTATGGTGATAGCTAGAAAATGTATTGAAATAGGTAAAATTGTGTGTAGAGAAGGCAAGAACAAGGCTTTACTAGTCAGTGGTATTTTATGCTAACTCTCTTGTAGGGTGACAATCCTAAGGTTATGGAGGACTGGAAATGGAGGTAGGCCACTTTTCTGCAAGTTGATATAATATTTAACATCAGAATTTGTTGCTTACAGATTATTCTGAGAGTCTTAAAAACTCAGTAAATCATCATTTAGTAACCATCATGTTTTAAATACATATTATGTCACTAGAACTTGCAAATGCTGTTAGTTTTCTAACTTGCTGCCTCTTTAAAACATTCACTATGTGAAAGCTTGTATGCAATAGTATTAAAAAAATTAAAACTGGAGACAAGGTGGCTCTCTAAATTTGTTGTTGTTGTTCCTGTAGCAAATGTTTAACAAACTACCTTCACTTCTTTTGTTTAGTGTATGCTTGAAACATGGTGCCACTCTATGAACAAATTAATCTGAAGATAAGCAGAAGTTTGCTACAAGCAAATGTAAAATTTGCTAGTCTTTCACTAAGTAAACACATTGTTTTAGAAGTAACTAACTTGATTGGCAAGCCATCTGAAGACAGTGCTACATAGGAAGAAAGAAACAATGTTTTTAAACTGGTTGTGCTTCTGTCATCTGATACAGCCACCCAAAGAATAGGGCATTTTGTCATAAAGGGCAATAGTGAAAGAGGCCAATTCAACACCCCAAGTAAACAGTTTTGGACTTTCAGTCTTTGAAAAACAAAACAAAATAAAAATGCAAACAAAAACTATACGCATGCACAGCCCCATTGGTTTTCCAGATTTTCCGTCCTAGTTTAAATAAAATTTCACAAAAGAAATTACTTAGCCTTGCTTTAGGAATTATGATGAAAAAGTTTGTGTTTAGTTAGGTGGGAGTTGAGCAGTCAGTATCCTTGACAATACTGCTAGTGATGTGTGGTGAAGATGTAGCCTGTGGTTTCCTTCTGTCATTCTTGTTTGTGTTGCTGTAGTACCATGGTGACCCATCTTTGGACTGCTGCTCCTTGTGCCAGTCTAGATACCGTCTTTCTCTAGGGAATTAAGAACAACCCAGCCCAAGACAATTTGTGGGCAGTTTCTTCTTATGACACTGTGCTTAGATAGCTGCATACTAATAGGAATTCCTGTTTACCACAATATGAAAGCAATAATGTATACTGTGATGTCTGTGTAATAGAGATGTTTACAATGGTAGCAAATAAAGAACGGGTTATTCCAAAACATTGTCAACACTCGTGTCTTTGGCCTGCTAGAAAATTTAACAATTTTCAGTTTCATGCACCTGCACTGGGATATGAGTGAAAGCTGTATCCTACTTTTTTCTTCCCCCCATCCTCCCAACTTGCCTCCAGCTTGTTTAGAGGTCCTTGGTTCTTGATCCTGTTATGCAGATGGGCTACTGTACTCTGCTGCAAGTGGTAGAGGTTTATTACTGCTTCATTTCAGTTGCTTTTAAAATCCTCACTTAAAAAGAAGCTCTGTCTTAAGCTTTTAAAAAAACCAAACATGCATAAAAAAAAAATTATTAAAAAATTCCACGACACAAAAAAACCCAGAACCAAACCCAAACCCCCAAAAACCCCACAACGATTTCATTTGTCCTCCAAACTCTGAATGTCAGATTGATTGGTTGTGCAAATGTGTTATTTTAGAAAATAGGGCAAGTAAGCAGCCATTCAGGAAATTTAAATTGAGATCTTGAGTACCACAGGAAGGAGAACCAGAGCTTAATTGTCTTCTGAAGTGACATACTTTGAGGTATCTGCCACCAAGGAACATCTTGTGCTGCTGTTAAGACTGACTAAGCTGTATTCCCAGCTCTTAGCCACTCTTGCACAGTGATGCTGCTGCTATCAGCACATGATGCAATTTTCTATTATTAACCATTTTCCAGTGTAATGTTCAGTGCCACATATTTGTTTTCTTATTATTTGCTGTCAGGCCAATTCCTGGCTTTGCTATTGAATAAATCAACATTTTAAATAGTGCAGTTTTGGCTGGGGTAGATTTAATTTTCTTCCTGGGGCTGCTATGGGGCTGTGTTTTGGATTTGTGCTGAACACAGGGTTGATAACACAGAGATGTTTTTGTTACTGCTGAGCAGGGCTCACACAGAGCCAAGGCCTTTCCTGCTCTTTGTGCTGCCACGCTGGAGGAAGCTGGGGGTGCCTGGGAGGGGACACAGCCTGGACAGGTGACCCCAACTGACCAGAGGGATATTCCAGACCATGTGACATCATGCTCCGTGTATAAAGTGAGGGGAAGAAGGAAAGGGAGGACATTTGGAGTGATGGTGTTTGTCTTCCCAAGGTACATGTGATGGGGCCCTGCTCTCCAGAGACGACTGAAGATCTGCCTGCCCATGGGAAGAAAGGAATTCATTCCTTGATTCACTTTGCTTGTGTGTGTGTGGCTTTTTCTTTTCCTGTTAAACTATCTTCATCTCAGCCCACGAGTATTAACCCTTCTGATTCCCTCCCTGATCCTGCTGGTAGGGGAGGGAGAGAGTGGCTGCCTGGAGTTAAACCATAATGTTAAAAGTCATAATTGTGGCTTGAAGTACATAACACTTGACTCAAGGCTATCTTCTAGTTGAAAGAAACAGAAGCAGCATAGAAGGAATGTTTTTTCCAACCAGAGGATAAAGCTCAGTAATAGATACAACTGCTTCACTTTCAGTCTCACCATAACACTCCTGCTCACCTAAACTGGTGAGCTCTAGTCACAGAGCAGTCTTTTCCCTCAGCACTGGGAGCTGACACCAGGATTTGAAGGAACACTGAACCTCATACACTAACCACACAGAAGGCCAGGATACCATGGCACACCCTGCCATAGGCTAAGCTGACCTACCAACTCACACAATTCCTCAGTATTTTCTCATTTGTTCAAAATGTTTTACTCTAAGCCCAACTAGTCTGTGTTTCTTACCAAAATGGGTACAACACATCAACTGCTTTTTACTGTTAATACCTAATTTCTGCTAAAAGGTGTCTTCTAGCTGCAGCATCCCTTGTTACTGGATTACCAAGAACTGGAGCAGACTGGGCACTACAGGGATGCCAGAAGTTTGCAGAGCAGCAGCATCAGGATTCACCAAGGCATGTGCAGCCCCAACTTGTCAAGCTGTTCTCCCTGCCTTTACTACCCTGGGACAGCCTTCTCTGACCTACTGTTGCTGCATTCAGGCAAGCTGTGCATTTAGTGTTTATGCAGCAGCTTTGTTATGTTGCTCTAAGTGTTCTGATGGAATTAAAACTCTTCCTGATGCTTTTTTGTCAGTTACTGTTCTGCACCTACTGCTGACAAACCCAGTTACCACAGTTCCATCCTGATGCTGCAAAATTAAAGGTCAGTAACAAAGACCCTCTGACAGGCCCTCCTCCAGAAGCTTGTGGAGTACCTAGGAGGTACCAGACCTGGCTGCACAGCCTTCCAAGCAAAAGCACCATCTCTTGGCCTGACCAGCTGCTTTCAGGCTGCTCCTGTTCTCTCCCACACCATAGATCCCATGCCAGCCTCCACCATCTGAATTTATGGCAAAACACCTGACTTCTACTGTAACAGAAGCTCCAGCATCATTGTGTAAGAACTCACCAGGTGCTTTTCTCTTTACAACAGTTTTGATGTCATTTTTCCCGTAGCTTTAGTACGTCACGTAATGAGCTTCTTATCTGTGTAACACAACTCTTATAACACAAACATTTGCAAGTCTCAACCCTCAGCTGTAACACCTAGAACTCAGGAGCTGCAAGATGACACAATGAAGGAGGTAGGTGACACAGAACTTCCAGGTGTTAACAGCTTCTAACTAACCTGAAAGACAGACTGGAAGAAAAGCCATAAAGAAATAAGTCTTCTCAAATTTTTTTTTTTTTTAGTAGTGAAAGTTCTATATGGAATAACCTATAAAAAAGCTCTAAAATAGCAGCCCCAACTGAACTCTACCATTCACAGAATAAAGAGACTGTATCTAAGCACAAGACATAGGCAGTATGGCTTCAGAAGTACCTTTCTGTGTAGTACACCTGCACATACAGTAAGCCTTTAAAAATACTTACATTTTCCCAAAAGTTTCACACCATTGTATGCTGGTCAGTGGAATTCTTGTGCAGCTTCCTGTTCACCAGCTCCCACACAGCTATTAAAGTACAGGGCACAGCAGATCTTGTCATCAAACAGGCAACTGTGAGGTGGTCCTGATCAAGTGAGCAGCCTCATCCAAACAAACCTGGAAAAGATCAGCTCACCTGGCTGCTACCTATAGCAATGCCATTCTCAACGAGGACCTGGCTCACACATGGGAGCTTTGCTGATGTGATCAGGAAGGTAAGGAAGGCTTTTAGAGCAAAACAAAAAAAAAGTTGCCTTGCAAACGGGCTCATGTTATACCAGAGATCCACTTGTGGATGCCTCTTCTTGTTACAGGAGCCCAAACAGCAAAATAATTCTTGTCCACCGTTGCATCCCCTGCCGTGTGGGTGGGATGGGAACAAAGCTGACAAGCCCTTCCAAGAGAAATGTTTTGGAGCTGTGTCCTGCGTGTCTCTAGGGGTGTGTGTAAGCTTGCTGATAGGCCTCAACTCACTTTACCATAACAGACACCTAAAAGAGAAATATTTTAGGGAGCTGCAAACTTAAAAAGGTCAGTAGTCCACTTAAGGATGCTGAAGACTTCCATGACAGCTTATTCAGCTGCCAGACATTATAATAAAGCACCCCACTCTGGCCTTGGCATCTTACATTAAAACAAAGCAATAGGTTTGTTTCAAAATGGTGATTATGGCTTCAAATTAATATCATTATTTGATACATATATAAATCCACCCACAGTCACAGCAGCAAGACTACAGTGCTTTTTCAGATTGCTACTGTTCATACTAACGTTTGTGTAATAAAGCACAACCACCTCATTTTCCCTCTAGCATGACTTTAATAGTTAAAAATCAAATCTGTGCAGAGTGTACTTTATTTGTTCACATTACCTATTTGTGGTTAAAAACCACTTCATCTGACAATTTAAAAGCATTCTTTTAAAACAAAAGAATTAAACATAGCTTGTGCTAAAAAAATCTGCAAGTTACATGGGTGCAGTATTATACAGGAGTATAAAAAAAATCAACATATTCTACAGAAAATATTCTCAAAACAGCAAATAAAGATTAGGCATGTAGGCATGATCCTGAAACAAACAAATATGAATTAAAAAACAGCTAACAAAATTAAAAAAAATCCCAAATATCTGTATAAAAAAAGCAAGGATTCAAAGTGCAGGTGCTCCAGTTTTCATTTGAACATATTATTCAGTAAGTCAATACAGGATACTATTAATTTCATATAAAGTGACAGTGTTCTCAGTAAGATTTAAACATTCAGTTACATTATCTTGCAGATTTTTTTCATTACTGCTGCTTTATACTGTAGTAAATAAAGACTTATGCAATACAGGCTTTTATTTTCTTAATCTAACAAGGATATAATAGGTTGGTGGTAAAGGTTAGTTTTAAGAACTAAGCTATATTTGCTGTAGATCCAGCTTTAGAAGTAGATATATATACTTTTTTTTTCTAAGCTTTTAAAAACAGACTTAAAATTTTGAAAAGAGACTCTACCTTTTCTGTTCTGGGACCTGCATACAGTGTCTTTGGAGAGCACCAGCAAAGCTTCCAAGTCCACAGGTTAGGAATACAGCCCTTGGCAGGGTCATGCTGGAGATCTTCCTTTGGTGGCCACAGCTGGGAAAGGGCTTTCTCTCTGCTGAACCCAGGGAAAGGCAAAGGGGCAGAAACCATCACATTTATCCACATTTGCCTAATGTGGCAGCTAGGTTGGGATGGACTTCTCACTTTCACTTGAGCATCCCAGTCTCAGGCAGAGGAAGTTAGGAGCCAGGCAGGTGTCACTGAAGTGGTCTTTTGTATATTCAGAAAAGTAAAATCAAAGTATACGTTCAAAGCCTCTTTGGAAAAAAAATTATATGAAATACAATTACACTTCAAGGATGTTGCCTGGAACTTATTTTCACCTGAGGTCCTTTACAGGTTGACAGTGTCCCTTGAAATTTTAGCTTCTTCCCATTTTGGTTTTATTTTTCCCCCCAAGCATCAGATCTCTATATATGTCTATTTTAAAAATGCACATAAATATTGGCATTAAGTTTATATTTAGAAATTAAGAACTAATCTTTACCATTATACACCAACAGCAATATTAATAATACACATACTTCACTGACAAGCTTTTTTTTCTGTATTTTGAATAAAATTTGCATGTGCAACACTTCCCACAGAAAGAGTGATTATACTTGAAGATAGTTATGTTTGCACCCCAACATTTTCACATTAGTGAAAACAACTACGTTTTGAAAATACCAGGGCCTCTGCCAGGTACTGATAAATAGAGAATAAAAAGAAAAAATGAAATAAAAAACCCGATTGCCTTTTATCCCGACATAGTAGAGATTTCATAGTCACTGGCCGAGGTTATGGGTTTACCCCTCATCCTGATGTTTTTAGCATTAGTAATCCTAGCCATCATGGACACAGGCTTGTCAAAGTACCTGACCAGCGCTGGCTCAGTCAAAAGGGAGGCTAAAAACTGTTCAAAGGTGATGGCCCAGTCCCTGTCAATGCTCGTGCTCCTGCGGAGGGCAGGGGTGTGGTTGCTCCGCACCAGAACCGTGTCTTCCCCGATGTCCTCGCAGTGCAGCTTCTCCTCCTCGTGGGAGCCCGCACTCAGCACCGAGTAGGAGGACATGGAACTGTCGTCCTTCGTGTCGTCATCAGAAATGAGCATGGAAGAACAGGCTCCATTGTCCCTGGGAGAGGAGTCTTCCAGCTTAATGTCTTCCATCTGCATGCCCAGGGCGCTGTCGGTGCCAGCGGCCTCCTCCTCGCTGGCCACGAGGCTGCCCCGGAACGCCTTGTGCTGTTCCAGGGGGTACTGATGGTGCTCCTTCTTCTGGAACAGCTCACTCTGAATGGCTTTGCTGCAGTTCTGGCTGCTGTCTGTGTCGTTGGGGGGCTGCATGCTGAAGAGCTTCCCAACCTCCCCGATCTCCAGGAGCAAGCTCGTCACAGCGGCTGTGGCGTGGTACAGGTCCTGCTCGTTGGGGTCTTCACTGAACATGTTGTACATCGTCTTGCACAGCTCAATGAACTGCCCCTAAACACAGGGGGAAGGAACATTACCAATAGCAGGAAAAAAATCATGCTGACATCTTCCAAATCAGTTTTGAAAGTCTGGGATTGAGGCAGGGCGCAAGAGTTTATGTGACTGAAGTGAAATTTGAAATAACTCAGGTGCAGTCTAGGAGTATGCTCTATGACTGGGCAGTCAGATATGTTGTGTCCATCAAAGGTATTTAAAATAAATTATTGGATGTTTTGTCCAACATATCACAAATATAATTCTCTGCAGCCACAGGGCAACAGAGGGTGAGCAGTGAGACACTTTGGATTCATTTTGGTGGATTTTCTTGTAGGAACGATGCCAAGTTTTCTTGTAGGAACGATGCTAAGGGTTTGCTAAAACTGATGAGAAGTAATGAAAAATGAAGACCTGCAGCACTCCTTAGCTGACAGGAGTAATTTAGTTGGAGACAAGTCTTCTGAAATTGAAAAATTGGAATTCAAATCTTCCTTCTTAAATAGGAAGATTTGCTCAGGGCTACTTGAAGTCAGAATCAGTGTTCTACAGGAAATAAACCTTCCCTACATGCTCTGGAGGAAACAGCTGTCCCAATGGGTCTCCCCCTCCTCCTTAGCAGCTGTAGATCTAAGAGGATTGAGACTAGCAGTACAAATTACAAAACATAAAATACTACTTTCAGGTTATGCTTATTAGACATTAAGAGCTGCCTGGTGATATTCACTGTCACATCCTTTGTCTAGAGATGAAAATAATATGTTTTACCATTCCTATATGTGTGTATCTCATTTTTGGGATGTTTGGGGAGCTGAATGCCAGTTCAAGTGTTCTGTAAACAATAAACTTCTGCAATCAGCTGACTGCTACTCCGGTTAAAAAAGTATCTGCTCTAAGTAAAACCTTTGTTCAGTGTTAACATATTGAATATGTATAAATATGTGAAGAAAGTTGAAATTTAATGAAAAATGAGTGTCAGCAGAGGTACCTGATTCAGCTTGGGCAAGTCCTTTGTGTTTTTTGCTTTGGATTTATTCTCTTGGCTCCACATTCTCAGGTAATTTCGATTCTCTTGTGAACTCTTCTTGCCTACTGCCAACAAATTACCCAGAGATGGAGGAAGAAGTCCATGAAGAAACCTTAAATTATTACCTTTATTCCCCATTTTCAAAAGGAGCATCTTTACATGAAATGAAAGAGGGAACTCACACAGAGACACCAAGCGTAC
Organism: Nicator chloris; assembly: GCA_013400495.1. NCBI lineage: Eukaryota > Metazoa > Chordata > Aves > Passeriformes > Pycnonotidae > Nicator > Nicator chloris. The sequence continues at coordinate 40,834 of WAAE01002137.1, forward strand.
CTTTGTCTGTTTTCAGACTCACTGTAACAAACCCATCATCTACTCCATGTTTGTTCCTGCTGTCTAGGCCAACAACTAGGAAGTGGAGGGGCAGGGGGAGAGAGAGATCAGTGTGGATTTAGATACCGACATTGTTTTCATGTGTACAGTGCAAAATAACAAAATGTTTACAAATATTGACAAACTCTGCAAAAAAAGCAGGGTAAAAATTACAGGAATAAATGATGATTTTTGCTTATTCTTAAACCTGCCAATAAATTCCATTTCATTTAGAATATCCCTACTCAGGCTGGGACAATCTTAGGTTTGGTCCACGTAGTACAATGGTTAACCCGTGCTAACACAACACACCTCCTAGCATGATAGATCTTTGGTGATTATAGCAGTGCATCTTCTTTTGCCTCTCAGGACCTGAAATTGCCATTTCTAGACTATTAACTCTTACCTGTATTTTCAAGCTTTCCTCCCACTTATAACCTGAAGGATGGGTTACTTTTTTTTGAAGCAGAAAGAAACTTCACATCAAGTACCATAAGAAAGAGAAAGCCATTTAAAGCAGCAGTGATGAGACACTGGCTCTCATTAGGGCACGTATGATTTCAAACTGCTGAACTACATTTTGCTGTATCTTTTGCCCTCGGTTTTTTAGAATGTTTTAAGCTCTGATCCAAATACATCTTGAAAGCCAACGAATTTATTCTTATTCTCCACGAAATGACTTCTGCTACATCACACTTCTGGCATTATTCTGCAAGTACTTCTGCAATGCACAATTCAGGGAGACTCTTAGTGCATGCATGCCTGCACCTCTAAAGATACCAACACATATACAAATGCTCCATACTTTTTTTAAAGAGAATACTTTGCTAACAAAGTTTAATCCAATTAAAAAGTAGCTCCCTAAAAAGACACGTTGATTGAAATGCATCACCTCATCTGCTCATGCCCAAGACAAAAGATGCTTACCATGTGTACAGTCTGGTGTGATGTCCTCAAAAAAGTACTGAGTAGCTTCAAAAGCAGAGTCTGGCTCTTCTTGCTCAGGGGATGGATCTAAGCAACACAGTAAGATTCTTTCATTAAAAATTCCACCCTTTAATTAAAAACTGAAAGATACTTCCATTAATACATTTAGAATGTCAATTTCTAGAAGTAAAAGTATGAGGGTGTGATGGGCTAGGAATCATCTCTTTTTGACTCACAGGAGATGAACTACTGGACCTGAATTGTCTCCTTCCCAACATTCAATACTGTCTCACAAGGAGCTGTTTGCTTTCAGAGGCTGGCTTACCCATCTTCCCATGCCTACTTCCATTACTTTCTTCTGTGCAGCTCAGTGTGTCCTAAGCAGGGTGTGATCTCTTTCCTACCTGGAAACAGTCTGTCATCATTTGGTATGAGCTTACCAGTCCTCAAATACAAGAAGCTGCATTCTTAAAAACATATTTTTTGTAATAGTTCAATTTCTTTTTTAATTTCAGGTATTCTTTAAAAGTATTTTAAGTATTTTTTCCCCCTTAAATTACTGAATCACTCAGGCCTGCCTCCAAGCAAAACCAGCTGGGAGCAATCACTGATGTTCAAAGCATGCAAAGGTGAATGCCCTCTCAAAGTTTTAATATGTTTAGCACAGCATGTAAATGTGCACAAGAATTAAACTACCCAAGCAGTTGCAATGTTCTTAAAGTGCAGGTTCAGTGAGGACAGCAGTAGGTTCTTTATGGCACATGTCTGACAAGCCAGAGAGGACACAGTTCCAGTATAGCATTTTCAGAACTGTTCTGAGATGTTTTCATCCCCTCTCCACCCTTAACTGCTTCCCTCACTTAGCTGAGTCCAGATTTGTACAGCTCCCTGAAAAACACATCTGTGGAACGATCTGGAGCTTCCCTCTTGCAAGCAGCTGTGTCAGCCCAGAGAGGAAACCAAGAAGAAAGCCTGGGATCAGAAATGAGTAGCCAGCACATGCAGGAACACTTCAAACTAGCTTCATTTTCAAACATTAAATAGAGTGCATTATGGTAACATATGTTGGGGAGCACTGGATTTATGTCTGGAGGACATCACCAACCCCAACTTAACAGGCAAGAGACATTTATATGCTTGTGGATGGAGTGATTGAGGGCTGGGAGGGTGCTTTCAGCTTTCCAAATCTCTGTCTGGTTAGAGTAGAAGCTTCCTTATTTTACTGCTGCGTAAACAGCTACAATAATTCCCACAAATTAATTTTTAATTTGGAAAGCCAGTCATAAACAAGTCTGCTCCAAATTCCTGTTCTCATCAAAACAAGAGCTATTTTAACAGCATTTACTTACCAGGCAAAACATGCATTTTATACAGTAGCTTCAGCTTCTCTGTAAGATCTCCATGGCATGCTGCACCTAAACAACATTACATGCAGTACATTACTAGTCAGCATTCTGTGCCATTTTATTTGTTATTGCAGCAATATTTTGGTTTAGAAGCTGCTACATTCACTCTGGGAAGTACTGTACCCCTGTATAGCTCAAGATCATAAGGCAGTCACTTGACTTCTAAGACCATATTGTAAAAACAGTAAGAGAACACAGACAAATCTACCCTGAATTTCGTACTTCAATCTTGGTCCTTTATTAAAAGCCTATTTCATAACACTCCATCTGTGGTTATGGCATTAGCACTCAGAAAGGCCTCCAGCTGCAACTCAACAAGACCCTTTCTATGTGGACTTCAAATTTTCTGATCTGAGGATCCAATAACAACATCACATGTCTCAGAGCAGTAAGATATTTACTAAAAAAAAAACCAACCAACAAACCAGAAATTCAAGTAAAAAACATTTGTCATACCTTAGCCATGGGCTAAACTGATGTTCAGGCAATACTTTCTAGTGATTTTTCCACACCAACCCCTATTTGTTTCTGGACTGCACTAGAATTAGCTGTATGAAATCCAAGAGGTCTATTGAAGCCCATCCTTCCAATTAATTAAATGGACAGTAGTTAATTTCAAAGTAACAGGTAATCAGACTTTTTCATAAATCTCACTTCTTGTGACATGCCATCCATAAATAAATGAATTAACTTTCAAAAATTAGATTGTGCAGAGATTTATTTTACCTTATAGGTGACCGTGTCAACTTACCTCTGCTATGCAAGCTACAGAGTGTGGTGTGGCAAGTGCTAACAATCACAGTCTCTTGTAAAGCTTAACACTCCAATAAATACAGATGTTAGGCCAAAAAATTGAGCACATCTACATTAGCCATTTTGCTTTCTACATGGTCCTTATTAAGCACAAAACCTCATTATGTTCCTATCTGGTGTATCACACCATGCAGATAATGTGTTCTCTTCTGGTAAAGGCAACATGAAATAACCAAAGGACAGAATGGGCTGCACTTCTGTGTCCTCCATCAACAGGGAACTGCAAAATAGGATTTGGGGCACAGGGTGACACGTGGAGGTTTGTTCCTCTCTCTGTCCCCAGATATGAAGAGAACTGAAAAAGCTCCCCAGCTACTATTTGAGATAAATCTCTGTGTGCTTCCCGATGCACACTTTTCCTTCCTCCTAAAGCGTCCCTTTTCCTTTTTGCTCACAATTAGGAAGAGAATTGCCAGCAGGTCAAGGGAGGTGATCCTGCCCCTGAAAGGCTTGGAGAAGTGGTGAGGTTACTACGCTGCTTTTTGAATATCCTCCTGCATTCTGTGGTTGAAAAAACCCTGTTTGCAAAAAAAAAAAAAAAAAAAGAAAAAAAAAAGAAAAAAAAAAAACAAAAAAAAAAAACCAAAACAACAAAACCACTATACACTCAGGTACTCCTTGCAAGATCCAGCTTTCATGGTGCTGACTCTGACAGGAGGCTGTGACAAGTAATGCAGTCAGTAGCAGCCACTGGAGAATTGGGAGAGCTGTGTGCTCTGAGAAGAGAGTATTGGAAAAACATGATGGGAGGCAGGAGGCCACTTTGAATCCACGCAGAGATCTCTGGAGCTTACTTGGATGTGCAGTCAACAGCTGTCATGCTATCATCCAGTGTGCTACAGGAGTGCAGGGGAGCTTTGTCAGGAGTGAATAACCCAAAGAGCTCCTAATCAAGGCTGAAAACCTCTTCTGAGCAGCACAACTCATTGGGCAAACCACTCCTATATTTGGACTATATTTTGTAACAGGGCACAGAGCCAACAAAGAATACGCCAGGTTATTCCGTCTTTGCTCAGCTGAGGCCCTAGAGGCACCTAAAGTAGGAGGTTCTTGAGCTATTTGTTGTAAGGACAATGAAAAAGAAATAGAATTATTGAAATTCCTGGGGCATGGTGAAATATGCTGAAACAGGTCCATTGTTCTTTTGTTGGCTGCATTGTCCTTCCTACCACTTGTGCTCCTCAATAAAAAAAAGGGGTCAGCAGGGTTGATTTCCTTTCTAGGGGGAAAAAAAGAAGGTTTTCAAATTATACCACACTGGGCTTAGTTTCTGAAAAATACGAGTTTTCAGAAGAAGCATTTTTGATTATTTTGCCCATTGAAGATTTTAGTTCAGTCATGTTGGCTTATAGCCACATTTGTGTATTTTACATTCATTTCTGTTCACAGTGCTCAAAACTAGCCCTTGTTCTTATTACTCATTATTGGTTCCAAAACCAATGCTGTCTCAGTCAATAGCTGGTGACTGTTACTAACAGCATCCTGTAAACTGGAAAAGTAGTTAATTGCTGGGTCCTCAAAAGGCCATTGAGTGTTACCTGGCAAACAGTACCTCAAATACAAACCACTGCATCCCAGGAAGCACTGGGATTTTTTGGGTGATGTGAAGGGGAGGTGTGCAGCCAGTTTTAATCTCACAGCTATTTTGCACTTACAAGAGAACAGGTGCTCCTAGTTCTGTACAGATGTTTTAATGCAAGGCTGCATTTGGAGCACTAATGCTTAAACATACTGTTCCAAAGAGTTGCTGATAGCCAGACTAGGAAACTTTTTCACTCTCAGAAATGATCAAAATGTAAAGCTGGAGGAAACTCCAGGTTGCCATGAAAAGACACACGGTAGATAGTGAGATGTTGGTGACCTACAGCAAACAACTCCTGTTATATTTAAAAAAGGAGTGGCCAGCTCCTGCCTCATCTTTGCTTCCTCATGTTAATTGTGTGGCTCACAGTGTCGGCTTTCATGTCCCGAAGTCTTGCTTCTTCAAGACTAAAAACACTCAGCCTCCCTCTCTGACCTGCACCTTCACCTTCTCCTTTTCAGGGGACTTCCAAACTGCTTTCTGCAGTCTTGGTTCCTGATTTCAGAAGCAACAGAGGTAGCACCTCACACTCCAAATATGCCTAGGGGAAATACACCGTTAAGCACCCGCATCGCAGTTAATTTTTGTGTTGAGAGTTAGCAGCCAGTGAAATCCCCAGATCCTAATGGGTCTGTTCATGTGTTGTGCTTTTCCCAGTGTGATACACCACTAGCTAATGTAGAGTCACCTACTAAGGCCAGCCCAAACCCCAGAGGGAACCACTGTCACAGGCACGATAAAATGAGCTGAACAGAAACAAACTGGTTTGTCACGTTAGTTTGAAAGTGCTGTGGATCCTCCTTACTCAGTCCAGAGACGAATTCACGGAAATTGATGAGCAGATCTCCATTTTCATCCAGCAGCCTGAATAAGCGGGCAGCCAATATATCTGAGTGAGTTCCACAGGCCCAGGGGAAGAGGAGGGCAAACATGCCCTTGAACTGCTCAAAGTCAATGCGGTACTGCTCCAGGTAAGGCAGGCTGGGGTCGTGCCGCTCCGTGGCGTTGCTGTTCCCTCCCCAGTAGCAGCTCGTCAGGTGCTCTGCCTGAACAGAGGGTAAACACCACGGGACTGTCAGCACCTCTATAAACCATTCATCGCTCTCCGTGGTAAAAAAAATTCCAAACAACTCTTCCCCATGCACTCTTAAAACAATGCAAGATAACAGATGCATTTCAATTTATCATTTGAAAATAGCTGTTTACTTGAAATATTTTTTGTAGATTCTCAAAAATACTGAATAATATACTATTCTCTCGGTCTTACTGAAGTCAGTGGAGTTTCTGCAGCTGACTTTGGCAGAATCTAATTCAAAACAATTCAGAAGCTTAGGGAAAAAGATCTCAGCACAGCACAGCAATCAGCCAGGGAGGACTGTTTGACTTGATCTCACTGATTTCATGGAAGACTGAAAGAAGGCACTGGAGGATTTGGACAACTTGGACTTGTTATTACAGATGGGAAATTATAAGGAAATAAATTCTTCATCGTATTAAAAAAAAAAATCTCATTATAACAAAATAGAGGAAGAAAGTAATTTCTTTCACGACATTGGGCATGAAGGTGAAGCTAACACATTTAAATGCTCACCTTTAACTCTGTGGATCCAATGGCACTGCTGTACAACCAACTTATGAAGACACATCACTTTGTGGCATTAAATTCCCATGTAATGCATTAATGCATTAACAATGGCAAAAGTCAGCTATTGTGATACAAAAGTATTAACTATCTGAGATAACAGAATAATTGTAATGCATTCCAAAACTTGGGTCAGGTAGAGAGAGACACATGTTTGGTTTCTAATGACTGATCAAAAGCCTCTATCCAATTTTTATTTTTCTATCAGCATATACTTTTTTTTCCACGGACAAATCAATTAGTGAATTAAACCTTTCCTGATGTTTTAAAAGCTGCTTGAGTTTAGGATTTTTTTGTGTATCGATAATACAGCAGCTAATTCAAGTTTCTATCAGGATACCCAATAATAACTGACAGACTTGAACTCGTGCTTAGAAAAGACAGAGTCCCACATCAAAAATGAACATTTACACTTCTTGGAGGCACATGATCTTATCTTCACTTCGTTTTACCTTGAAAAGCGCGTACAGTTCCTCCAGTTCATCGATAGTAAAAGAAGTCTCTGTCACAATAGTTCGTACCTTTTGAAACACAACATTAACAGTTACAGATTTGAAATCCATGTCTCACTGAAAAGCTAAGTTAAACTTCAGGAACTGACTGAACTTATTATTTGCAAAGAACATTATTTCAGTACTGACCACGTTGCGCTTTGTCGTATCTTCGAGGGTTTGGATGACTTTCAGTCTTTGTTTGAATCTCATTTGTTCAATTAAATCTGCCCGGATACTTCCAAATTTCTTGAAAGAGAAAAAGTAGCACATGATTGTCTGTGTATTAATATTCAGAATATTTAGCTTGCCTCCACTGTATTAGAGAAGTTAATTTAATTACATGATGTAGCACAAATGAAACTGCTGTTAACACATTTTTCTAACACATTACAAAATTACAAAGACTTTAGGAATGTATCACTAGATTTTATTTTTCGCAAGAACTTATTTTAATTTGAAAGGTCTTTATTCAACGTCAAACTCTCTCATTTCAAACTGTAATCTCAGTAGTTAGAAACTTCTTGCTTGGCAAATCTCTGTGAAGAGATTGTTTTGTAAGTCCTCCTGCAGAGTTTTATTTGAGCTTGTCCTGGAATGTTTGATAATCACAACAGAAAGAGGATATTAAACTAACTGGATCTCTAATGGCTGATACAGTACAGCAGTCCTTACATTCTGAGGATCTGAAACCAAGTAGCAAGAATGCAACTTCCACTAGGAAAATATTCCCTTTAATACCTAAGTCTTATTTTCAGAAGTTTTCTTCATAATGCACGTAACAGTGTCAGGGAGCTCCTGCACATACTAGAAAAGCGTCATAGGGGGAAAACCTATTAGGAATATTATTCCATGTTTTAATATGCAGATAAATGCCTAATCCCTAAGATTCATTTCTGTAGAAGTATAATGAGAAGTTTCTTGCCATCCAAAATCCACACTCTTAAAAATGCCCAGATGATCAGCAGGAACAGTAATGCCAGACATCAGCTATACCACATGTAAAGCATAAAGGAGTGGCAGGACACACTTTCATACAAGAGGGATTTATATTTCCAGTGCAAGTGCATCTACATAAGCAGGTCATAATATGCTGGCATGTTCTTGTAAAATGAAATTAATGCTGAAGCTGCATTTATCTATAGAAGTGTTCACCTTGATCATGTACCTTGGGAGTGAAAAAAAGCTTCATGTACTTGTGAGCATGTTGCACATTAAGAAGTTTTTTGACAAAAATGGAATGTAGATAAACATTCATGAGTATCAAGCATCAGAGAGGTCACAAAACCTGAAAAGACATCTTTTGTGGCTCTGAGGCCACACCTATTCCAGTTATCAGAGTTTATTCATTGGTCTGGGGGCCAAATAAGGTCTGTTCACATCCATAAAAGTAAAACTCACGTAGTCTACAAAAAAAGAAGGTTGCAGGTGATTACCTTCTGGGAACGGTCCTTTGCCCATGCTAAGTTTCAAATTGTACAAGGAGTTGTTGGAAGGAGGTCACCTGTTCAAGGTCAAAACTGTATCAAACTTTTCCACAGCACAGACCTTTCAGTGTCAGCTCTTTAATTAAAATGGCCAAGATCCACATACCACTGTACACACATGCTGAAGGCCTATTTTTTCCTAATTAGCTAATACACAGATTAAATGAGTTAAACAGGTAACAGCTCTGATTATGAGTCTATACTGCACAGACAGCTAGTGAGTTATGCACAAGCTTTTAAAACTGCAGTCATTATGCATTATTTCAGTTGCTTCTACTATAATTATTATGACACCAGGATCTATGGCTTCTGAATTAAATGGAAAATTGAATGAAAGGATAAGAGATTTCTTACTGAAAACTATTTCCAGTAAATTAAATACTGGCAGTGTAAAATGCACTTGTTATGTATATTCTCTTATTTGAGTATGGTTTCTCCTTTGAAAGTAGAAATTCTGCTCAATATCATTGCAGAGAGAGGTGCTAATCATTTATTTGCCAAGAAATTCTTCTGCATCCCTTCAGCTTTCACTGGAGACTTCCAATGTATGCATCTGACATGATTACCTAAGACCTGGACAGTGTCAAAGCATGATGGAAAGCGTGTCTTCATGAAACAATTCAAATATTGTGCCATGGCCAGTGCCATCAACTTCTCAGACTCATCACATTTCCATGACAAATAGCATAGGACAGTCTGGAAAGGCCAAGGTTTTCCCTTCTCTTTGGGGATGGTGTGTGTATGCTTGAGGGAAAACAGAGGTCTCCAAAAAACCTCACATTTTTTCAGCTGTAGGTCTTCCTATTATTTTTAAATTATTAATGCCTACAAGATCAAGAATAGATGGTTACCCAGCAAGTAATCTTAGCAGTTTAAATTCTAAAAAATAACAATAATGTGCTCATTTAGATGATATTTCATTCTTTGTAGCTGTAACAAAGCTAGCAGTGGGTTCCCAGCCCTGACTGCACATCAAGAAATGTAACAGATGCCCTAAAGCTTTTGAAACTTAATAGTTTACTACAGAATTGTTGGGGTTTTTCTAATAAATTAACAGCAACTCTCTTGAAACTAATTCTCTCTTTGCAACCAGCTCCTGCTGGTTAACTGTATCCAACCTTTCCTCAGAGTTCCTCACTCCCCATGCTACTTGTTTTGCCTAATTATACTGAAGTGCAGCTGGTTATTTACCTAGAAGGAGGTACAAGGTTCTGTGCTGCAGAAGCCCCAAAAAGACAGCCTGGCTCTGCATGGAGTCAGGTTATTCATCCTAGAGCAGTTGAGCCAATGCAAGCAGTCTTCATGATGAGGAAAATGGAAAAATGCAAGGGAAACTTCACATAAATGCCATCCTGGCCATTCTGACATCTACCAAACATGCATCTACCCTGATACACTTTTCCCTTCAGCACAGAATACTCTAAGGACTGCCTACTTCCTTATTAAACGTGGTATGTTAAAGCAAGGGGGGTTTACAGGCATAGGAAGTGCCCTTGAGCAAGCAGTGCTATTGCTAAGTGTAAATGGACTTCCTGAACTAAAATTACTCATTTACCCCACATGTCAATAGAAGGGAATAATGGAAACTAAGGAGAAAAAATCTTTACCATTTTTCCTTTGTTTTTATAAAACACAGCTATGTCAGTGTAACCATCAGAGATGTTTTAACTGACGGCTTTTTTTTTTTTTTAATTTAAGGACAATTAAACCAGTCTGCAGATTTTAGTTGGTTTTGCAGGCTTTGTCCTGTCCTTTAATAGATATTAGTTACTACCAGCTCCTTTCACTTGATTTTTTTTTAGCTTTGGTGATAGACGAGAATATAGTGGCTCATGGTCAAAATCAGAAAATGAAAAGAAAAAGAAACAAAGTTTCATTGATAATAGAAAGGTCTTCTGAAATCATACAGATTTCACTACTATTTCAGTTTGGAAAAGCACAGAAAAGCTTAAATGAGAATTAACTCTTTTCAAGTTAAAAGTTCAGTCTTTTGTTTGTAAATCACTTTTTGGTTGTGGGCTGCTCTCCTTTGAGGGCTCAGACTTCTCTATGAAACAGCTCCAGTTAAAAGTTTTGGTTAAAAGAAGAAAGCCTAACTCCTCTTCCTTGCTCCATTTCAGCCTTCTCAGATGAGTCTGCACTTCTATGTTCTTTCCATTTCAAGCAAAGCCAAACTACAGAGCAGCAAATTCCTCTGTGAAGCAGAAGCTGTGCACGTTGGCAATTTCCTGTTAAGAACTCTTACCCTACCTCATAGGAAGACCTGATTAGCCTGAAGATATCCACCTCAGGATAAGGCTCTACATCATCACTGAGCAGGGAGTGAAGATGAGGAATGGGAGGAAGAGTGCTGTCCTTATTAGTTACGCTGTCCAAATACCTGGTGGGGGCAAAAAAACAAAAAAGAAATGAGAAACTCAAGATAAATTTGTATGTCCTCCCTTCTGAGGGTTAACAGCTTACGTGTAATATGTAACACGTAATTGATTATTACATGTAAAAGTCATCAAGCCATTCTCTAGGAAGAGTTAAGGTTATACTACTGAAATTCATTACGAAAAATTCCCAAGTTCCAGCAGCATCTTGAAAACTAAACACCGCTACCAAGCACAAGAAAATGAGAGGTTACACTCAGCAGCGTTAGTTCTGATTAAATCACTCAAGCCACTCTATCTATCATCATCCTGTTTCACTGAAATCTGTTTGTTCAAGATCCTACCTAATTCTTCTGAGTCCTCCTTAGTCTATTCCCAAAACAATCTTCCTTGACATTAAGGCTTTTTGTTAGTAACATTTAAAAGGTAGCAGGCTGAAGTAACAAAACTCATGTTAATTCACTCAAATAATGAATCAAGTTAAATTTCTATAACCAGGTTTGGGAAGTTTATTTGAATGTCTTGAAAGAAGAAATTTTATCTTGTTGGTCACTTAGCATTATTTTCAAATAATATAAAGAGTACCTTCTGTGGGTGAAAGGGGAATACAAGCATGTAAAAGAGTTACATTTATGGTACTGGTTTAAATTTAGTATTTCAACATAGAATACAAATCAGAAAAGCAAGAAAAAAAAAAAAACAAAACAAAATAGAAAGATACTTAATTTTCTGTAATAAATACCTTCCCAAGACTGTCATGGCTTCTCCGTCATCTTTACAGTTAAGCAGCTTGTCTACATTAGCTTCGAGAACAGCGAGTGCTAACTGAAATATCACCTTTATTCCTTCACAGAAGAAACAATCTACAACTACCACTGCACTTTCAAATGGCATTACACTGAGGAAAAGAGTGAGGAACCAGGACAGGGAGATGGTGGAGATTACACCCAGGTCCTGCATGCAGTCATAAAGCTGTGGAATGTAGTCACGAGCCAACTCTTCAAAGACACCCTGATCCACCAATGCTCCTGTTGAAGATAAATAAGGTTGAATTAATTCAGGAGCAACTGATACATTGCCATTTAGAGGAGGAAAAAAAAAGCTACATATTCTATGTATTTAAATAAAAAAACCTAAGAATATTTTGCATGGTGCTTATGTACATTTTCTCACTTTCAAATGACTGACAGATTCCATTACACTACGGAGCTATACATACAAATTGAACTGTAATAAGTTTTTTTCTGTTTTAATTACACACTCCATAATAAATAAAAAAGGATTAAATTGGTCTAGCACCAGCAGAAGTTAAATAGTGGCTTGATATTACCATTACTAATTGGAGTAAGACCTCAGTATCACCTGTTGAATGAGGCCAGGGTGACTATGAGGGTTTAGATTTACTTCAAGAGAACCCCATATTATACATTCCCATGCCATAACATCAGTGTTTTAACCAGGCCAGGAAGAATAATTTCTAAGGCTGAGTATCTCAAGTATTTGTGAGATATACTAAAAATACATTTTATGATCAATTGAAGTCACTCCCACATACACAAGGAAGCCCATTTGACAACAGCTCTCTGATACTTGTGCCCTTTCACATTGGAAGTACAGGCACAAAGACTTCTACTGCAAACTGCTAAAGCTCCTGTTTCCACCTTACAGTAATCAGCTAACTGGATCACCTAAAACACAAATTTTAGCCTCCCATCTCTTCTTAAAAATCTACTTTGCTTAACCCCACTTTAGAATGCCATCTGATCCTAAGTCAGTGATAAACTATTGACCATATTAACCATTACCTCTTCAGGAAATTGCCTTTATTCTCCTGAGCAAGCTGTCTTGTCACTAGCATGCACGGCTGCATCTACCCATATATTTATTTCAGTACAAATAACAGCAGTTAATTTGGGGGTTTTTGGTAATTTCATTTCAAAAATGTCCCCATAGCATACCAACAACTCTTGTGTTGTAGTAGTCAGGCAGCATACGCTCGCACAGAGCCACCAGCAGCCAGAAAGCTTCCTCCTCTTTTGCATAAAGGAGGAGCACTGAAGTGACAATATTCATAGCCTAAAAGAAAGGGAAATATAATTATTCAATATCTAGCACTGTACCTGGGCAGATACCTGGTTAGGAAATTAGCGACATCTCTCTCTGCAGATCCCAAACTATTCAAGTACTTCCCTGTAAAAACAGGAGCATTTCCCAGTGCTCAAAGGCTTAAGAAAGCCTCAAATGACAAAAAATCATAAGATTTTTCTTTAGTTTTGTTGTTGT
>WAAE01002139.1:13710-35153 GCA_013400495.1 Nicator chloris
GTTTGAGGGGTGAGAGGGGAGTGAGGAGCCCCTTCCTCATCCCTGAGGGGTGTGAGGGGTGAGAAGGGAGTGAGGAGCCCCTTGCTCAGCCGTGAGGGGTTTGAGGGGTGAGAGGGGAGTGAGGAGCCCCTTCCTCATCCCTGAGGGATCTGTGAGGGATGAGAGGGGAGTGAGGAGCCCCTTCCTCATTCTTGAGGGATCTGTGAGGGGTGAGAGGGGAGTGAGGAGCCCCTTGCTCAGCCCTGAGGGATCTGTGAGGGATGAGAGGGGAGTGAGGAGCCCCTTCCTCATTCTTGAGGGATCTGTGAGGGGTGAGAGGGGAGTGAGGAGCCCCTTGCTCAGCCCTGAGGGATCTGTGAGGGCTGAGGGGGGAATGAGGAGCCCCTTCCTCATTCCTGAGGGATCTGTGAGGAATGAGATGGGAGTGAGGGCAATGATGAGGCCGAGGAACCTCTTCCCCAGGGCCGAGGGGAGGTTTGAGGGGGGATCTCAGGGCTAAGGGGCCATTTGAGGGGGCTGTCAGAGCTATGGGGGGTGTCAGGGCAGCAATGGGGCCGAGGAGCCCCTTCCCTGGGACTGAGGTTTGCAGGGAAGCAAAGAAATCCTCCTCATTTCCCCAAGCAGCTGTGCCAGACCCTCCTGAAGAGGGGTTTGGGCCACAGGGGTAAAACTGCACCTAATATGCCCAGAAATCTGGGAGATTCAGGGGTTTGTGGCTCTGGGTTAATGATTGGGTTGGAGCAGGACAGAGTCCTGCAGCTCCAGGGCTTCCCTGGCTGAATTCCTGGAGGAACAGTAGAAAGTGAAGTTAAAATTTAGAAAGGATCCAGGTGTGAGGTGCAGGGCTGGGCTGGTCTCTGCTTCCTCTCCCTCAAAAAAAAAACAAACCAAAAAAAACCCCCCAAAAAACCCCAAAAAATTCCAGGTGCTGAGCAGCCCTGCAATTCAGCAGAGAATTCCCACACTTTGCTTTGGTGGGTGGCACAAAGTTGGGAGGGGGGATCTTGAACCAGAAATGCAGGAGCAAGAGCAGATCTTCGTTTGTATTTTCTGATATGTTTGTGTTCAGGGAGGAATTTTGACAGTGGGATTTGCAGATCCTTGTTAAAGTGCCCTGATTAAGCCAAGCTCTGTCTGTTGGTCCGTGTTTATCTCATTTTTAATGCCTCTGCTGTGCCTTTGGATCTGTGTTTGGGGATGTTTATCCACGCACTTCCTGGCTGGAAGAATTCCTCCTGATCCCGAGGAATCTCCAGCTTTGTCTCTGCAATCAGTTTGTTGATATTTCCCTTATCTCCCAGAGAACCTTTCCTGCTTGGGAATCAGCCCTAGATTTCACTCATCCCCTGTTATTTACAGCCAAAACTTCCTTTGATCTGGTGTTCCTTAGAGGGAAAACTGGGGCTGGAGCCCTCAGTTCCCTGTAATTATGGAATTCCAGGTGCTGAGCAGCCCTTCCTGTCCTTCCAGTCGGCTTTGGGGGTGAGAAAGCCCCACTGGTGCCTGGAAAAGCAGCTCCCCAATCCCCAGGATCTCCGGGATGGGACTTTTGGGATCATCCCAAATCCGAGCCCGCCTTCCTTGGAGGCAGAAACTCCCGGCAGGTGCTACAGCTCCAGCCCAGACCCCAGAAAGTCCTTCCCCAGCTGTCCCAGGGGTTTAATTCCGTTTCCACTCAGTCACGGGGGCTTTGGAGACTCCTGGAATTTTAAAAACACCTGAGAAATGGAAGGAGCGGGAGCTGAGCACAGGGTCTGGTAAAACACCAGAATATTCCGAAGGTTCCTCTCCTTCCAGAGCTGTTTTCCTAAAATATCTCAGTGTAGATCCCCAGCAGTTTTGGCAGGAAAATCCCCCCGTTTTTGACCTATTCCAAACCCAGCTGAGGCTCCCGAGATCGCTCAGGAGAGGCAAAGTTTGGCAAAGATGGAAATGGCAAAATTTCGGTTGGCAAAGCTCCGGCTCCTGTTGGAGTGGGGATTTCAGCTTGTTCCAGATGATGCTGCAGCTGGAGTGGATAAAAGGGGATTGTTTAGCTGGAGGAGGACTGAAGGCTTTGTAAACAAACAGAAAAAAAAAAGATCTTGGAACTGATCCCCATTTTCCAGGACTTTGCAGGCAGTTTTTAATGTTACTTTTTATTTTCACCCTGGTTTTCTTTGCCGTCACTACACGTTTGGAGCTGGAATCGGGATGCTCCTTGCAGGAATGCTGGAGTCAGGGGGCTCCTTGTGGAATAAATCTGCAGGTTTTGTGTTTGTTTGGGGATTTTTTTTTTGGCCTCTGCTGCAGATTTGTTGTTTTTCCCCGGGATCTCCGTGTGGGACACGAGGCCCCGCCGTGAGCACATGGAGCTGAGCTCATTCCCAACAAAACTCCCCTGCTTTCCCTGGGATT
The DNA here is from genome assembly GCA_013400495.1 of Nicator chloris. Classification (NCBI taxonomy): domain Eukaryota; kingdom Metazoa; phylum Chordata; class Aves; order Passeriformes; family Pycnonotidae; genus Nicator; species Nicator chloris. The sequence continues at coordinate 16,108 of WAAE01002139.1, forward strand.
GAAGGATCCCTCCGAGAGGAGCAGGAGGCTGACAAAACCGTGTGTTTGTCCCAGTTTTTGTTTGGATGTTCGCAGGCAGGGAAAGTTTGTTTCCCTTGAGCTCCAACAGCCCAAATATTATCCAAATATTTGCGTCTGATGAGGGGGGAATGGTGCCCCAGGTTCCAGCCCTGCTTTGAACTTCTGGGATTTATTTCAACTCGTTCCAAGGGTGCTGGGAGGTTTTTGTGTTTTACCCAGGAATTGATCTTGTCCTGATACCTGTGAGCTCCTCTCTCCTTGGCTCAGTTTGGGGCCGTTTCCTTTTCCTGGGGCTTTGTGTCCCTGGGATGATTTGGGTTGGATTCCCTGTCAGAAATCCTTGGATTGTGTCTGGTGGAGCAGCTCCTGCTCCAGGGCCGCTGAAGCCCTCGGGTGTGGGGTAAACCCACAGGGATTTGTGTTTTTATGGAGGGGTTTGGGTGTTGTTTGAACCCAGGGTGGGACTGGAGCTGTCCAGGCTCTGCTGCTGCTCCGGGGTTTTGTCCCCTGGCTCAGGGTTTAGGGACAAAGTGCTTTAGGGAAGGAGGAGGGGATTTGGGGGAATCCCAGAGGTGAAAACCTGCAGCTCCAGCAGTCAATCATCCCAAACTTTCAATAAGTCACAACTTTTCTTTCATTTCCCAGTAAAAATGGCTTCAAACCCTGAGTTTTTCAAGTGATATTTTGGCCCAGAGCTGCCCCTGGAGAGCTGGGCCGGGGCTTGGATGGGGGTTTGGATCAGGTTTGAGTGGGAATTGGATTGTGGCATGAATCAGGGCTTGGATGGGGGTTTGGATCAGGTTTGGGTGGGAATTGGATTGTGGCATGGATCAGGGTTTGGATCAGAATTGGATCAGGGTTTGGATCAGAATTGGATCGGGGTTTGAATCAGGGCTTGGATCGGGGCTTGGATTGGGGTTTGGATCGGAATTGGATCAGGGTTTGGATCAGAATTGGATCAGGGCAGGGATCAGGGTTTGGATCAGATTTGGATCAGGGCTTGGATCGGGGTGTGGATTGGAGTTGGATCAGGTTTAGATCAGGGCTGGGATCAGGACTTGGATCGGAATTGGATCAGGTTTGGATCAGGGCTTGGATCAGGGTTTGGGTCAGGTTTAGATCAGGGCTGGGATCAGGTTTAGATCAGGTTTGGATCAGGGTGTGGATCAGGGTTTGGATTGGGGTTTGGATCAGGGTTTGGGTCAGGTTTAGATCAGGGCTGGGATCAGGACTTGGATCGGAATTGGATCTGGTTTGGATCAGGTTTAGATCAGGTTTGGATCAGGGCTTGGATCAGGGTTTGGGTCAGGGCTTGGATCAGGTTTGGATCAGGGTGTGGATCAGGGTTTGGATCAGGTTTGGGTCAGGGTTTGGATCAGGGCTTGGATCGGGGTTTGGATCAGGATTTGGATCAGGGTTTGGGTCAGGTTTAGATCAGGGCTTGGATCGGGGTGTGGATTGGAATTGGATCAGGATTTGGATCAGGGTTTGGGTCGGGTTTGGATCAGGGCTGGGATCAGGTTTAGATCAGGGCTGGGATCAGGTTTAGATCAGGGCTGGGATCAGGGTGGGGATCAGGATTTGGATCAGGGTTTGGGTCAGGTTTGGATCAGGGTGGGGATCAGGATTTGGATCAGGGCTTGGATCAGGTTTAGATCAGGGCTGGGATCAGGGTTTGGATCAGGGCTGGGATCAGGTTTAGATCAGGGTTTGGATCAGGATTTGGGTCAGGGCTTGGCCCGGCGTCGGGGGAACCCGAGGGCCTCAGGTGCTGCTCTCCCCACGCAGCGCTCGGGGCAGCAGCAGCCGCGATTCTGGGCTGGCAACACCAAACCTTGACTCAGCATTCAGGGCAGTTCTGCTGAGTCATCCGGGCGGGCTCAGCGGGGAGCAGCTTTTTGCTGACTCCAACCCCCGAGTTCCCCATTTCTGTGGGAAATGTGGGTCGGAAGCGCTGCAGCCCGGGGCAGCAGGAGGTGGGGGAGGTGGATTTTGGAGAAGTTGAGGGCTCAGCTCTGTCACCTGACCCCGGGACAGCGTTTGGGCTGTGATGACTCTGCAGTTGTGGCCACGGGATGTGCCCTGCTCCCAAATCCTCCCGCCAGCCTGGGGACCCCCAGCACGAGGGGATTGGTCATGGAGTGTCCCAGGATGGGAATCCAGCCTGTCCTGAGCAGGGAATGTGGGCAGGGGGGCAGCAGGTCCTGGCAGCTGCAGGGGTGGGTTGGGCAGGAGGGGCTGAGGGGCTCTTCTGATGTCCCTGCTGTCACCTGGACAGGTGTCCTGCTGTTCCCAGGTGTTCTGGGTGTTCTGGAGGGGTTGAGCTGTGTTTTACCTGTCCGTGGGGGCCGTTCTGATGTCCCTGCTGTCACCTGGACAGGTGTCCTGCTGTTCTCAGGTGTTCTGGAGGGGTTGGACTGTGTTTTACCTGTCCGTGGGTGCCGTTCTGATGTCCCTGCTGTCACCTGGACAGGTGTCCTGCTGTTCTCAGGTGTTCTGGAGGGGTTGAGCTGTGTTTTACCTGTCCGTGGGGGCCGTTCTGATGTCCCTGCTGTCACCTGGACAGGTGTGCTGGCGCTCTGGGCCCTAATCACGCATGTGATGTACCTGCAGGATTACTGGAGGACCTGGTTAAAAGGGCTGAGGTTCTTCCTCTGCGTCGGGATCCTCTTCTCCGCCCTCTCCGGGCTGGGCTTCTGCGCCTTCCTGGCCCTGGCCATCACCCAGCACCAGTGTGAGTACTGGGAGGGGCTGGGAATACTGGGAGGGGATCGGGGACAGAGCAGGGCTGGGGATTCTCCTGCCATCTCCTCTTTTGGGGACAGCCTGTGGGGATGTCCCTGCTGTGACACCGAGGAAAAACATGGAGTTGCCTCATTTCCATGACAAAGCATCCCCAAAAACCCGGGAATTTTCTCATTTCCATGGCAAAGCCCCCCCCCCCCAAACCCGGGAATTTCCTCATTTCCATGACAAAGCCCTGCCCCCCCAAAAAACCCCGTGAGTTTCCTCATTTCCGTGACAAAGCACCCCCAAAAACCCGGGAATTTCCTAATTTCCGTGACAAAGCACCCCCAAAACCTGGGGAATTTCCTCATTTCGTGACAAATGTCGTGTCCATCCCTCCCGGAGCAGCTCCAAGCCAGGCCTCGGTGCTGACTCAGCATTCCCAGCTCCAAACCCCTGAACATTCCCTAAGGAACGGCTCCAAATCCCTCCCGCGATTTCCTTGGCCCCAGACCAAAGGGAGAACGTTTGGGGGTTGTTTTCTTGGAGGCTTTCTGTTTGTTGTTTGCTGAGAAGCCCCACGGGGTTGTCCTGGGGGGGATGGAGAGGCTGTGTGGGGTCACAACCCCAAAAACACGCCTTGGCTCAGCCTAAAGGAGCTCCCCGTGGAGTTTTCCTGGTGCAAAGGGATGAAAAACCACACGTGAAATCCTTGAAAATACAGATGCAAAAAGGAAAACCAAATATTTGCCATCCTCTCCTTTCTTGGAAACGGGAGCAAAAACTGTTTGGGGAGAAAATTGGGGTTTTTAAGGGAAGTCCTAACTTGGGGCAAGGTAGAACCCCTGCACGAGGAAATGATTTTAGGGCTGGGATGTGGAATGACTGGAATTTACCAGGAAAATGTTGTTTTGTGCATTCCTCAAACCAATTCTCTTAATTTTTAGTGACCCCCCCACCCAGGCAGCTCAAGCTGGGATTGTTTTCCCCGCCAGGTTCTGGAAATGTCCCTCAAATTTGGTGACAAAGCAACCCCCAAATCCCTAGGAAGAGGCAACTTTGGGATAAATAAAGAGGAAATTGGCAGATTTCTCCCAAAAGAGGCTGCTCCTGGCATTCCCTGAGGGTGGATGGTCCCACCTGTAAATATAATGGATATTAGTAAATATGAATGGATATTAAATATAAATCCCACCAAGCAAGAAAAGCATCTCTAGAAGGAGGAATTGGGTTTTTTCCTCTTTTTTCCTGGGATGTGGAGCTTTGGAAGAGAGAGAGGGGTGGGTGAGAAAGGGGGAACTGCAGCTTGGGGTGGTTTCCTTGAGCCACATCCAGGAATCCCCACAAATCCAATCCAGGGGTGGCAGAGCCAGGGAGATCATCCCATTCCAGTGGGATTTCAGGGCACACAGCGGTGGGATTTCAGGGCACACAGCAACAATCATCCCATTCCAGTGGAATTTCCGGGAACACAGCCGCAATCATCCCATTCCAGCGGGATTTCAGGGACCACAGCAGTGGGATTTCAGGGAACACAGCAGGAATAATCCCATTCCAGTGGGATTTTAGGGAGCACAGCAGAAACCATCCCATTCCAGTGGGATTTCAGGGAACACAGCAGTGGGATTTCAGGGAACACAGCAGAAACCATCCCATTGCAGTGGGATTTCAGGGAACACAGCAGTGGAATTTCAGGGAACACAGCAGAAACCATCCCATTGCAGTGGGATTTCAGGGAGCACAGCAGCAATCATCCCATTGCAGTGGGATTTCAGGGAACACAGCAGCAATCCTCCCATTCCAGTGGAATTTCAGGGAACACAGCAGGAACCATCCCATTGCAGTGGGATTTCAGGGAACACAGCAGCAATCATCCCATTCCAGTGGAATTTCAGGGAACACAGCAGCAATCGTCCCATTCCAGTAGAATTTCAGGGAACACAGCACCGTGCCGCCCACGGAGGGAGGGTTGTGCAGAGCTCCCAGGGGCTGGAATTCCCACCGAATCCCTGGTTTTTGTTTTTTTTTTCCCGGCTGGCAGCCCTGACTGACCCCAAGAGCTACTACCTGTCGTGTGTGTGGAGCTTCATGGCGCTCAAGTGGGCGCTGCTGCTGAGCCTCTACTCGCACCGGTACCGCGCCGAGTTTGCCGACATCAGCATCCTCAGCGACTTCTGAGCCTGCCGGGAAAGGTGTGGCAGAGGCGTGGACACGGAGCAGGAGGGCGCCGCGGGGCTGCCTGCCTGTCTGTCTGCCTGCCTGCCTGTCTGTCTGTCTGTCTGTCCGCAGAGGGGCTTTTCCTGCTGGCTTTTCCTCACCCGTCGCTGCTCGTTGTGGAGGGGAGGGAGGGGATTGGGAGCTCTCCGTGCTGCCCAGGGGGTGGCAGTTCCCACCTTTGTCACTGCCTTGCTCCTGTGTCACCTCTCTGCTCCTTTGTCCCCGCGGGAAGGGCCCGGCTGAGCCCCCTCGGGAGCTCCCAGCCGGGTCCTGCCTCTGCAGGGCTTTGGGGTTTGGGTTTCCCGAGGTGTGGCTGGCAGCAGAGGAGCACAGCTCATCCCAAAGCTCCCGGGGCTGGGAATGCTGCTCCCGGGGCTCGTTTGGAAAAGGAATGGGGTGCCGTGTTGAACCATAAATGCCGTGTTTAACGCTTCAACTTGCAGCAGCAGCTGTGTGGGGAAAAGGTGTTTGGGGGGAAAGGGGTGCAAGGGGCCTGAGCCTCAGGGAGAGGATTCCTAGGGGGAAAAAAAATAGGGAAAAAATGATTGTGTGGAAGCAGGAGGAGAGGGGAGGGGACAGGGGCTGCTCAGGTGACCACATGGATTGAGGAGCACCTTTGGGGTGAGGCTGTGACCTGCTGGAGTCCCTAAACCCAGCCCCCGGGCCGTGTTCTAGCCCTGGAGTTCCCGCCTCACATCCCAGCTTTTTAAAGGATCCTGTGTGTAAATATTCCCTCTGTTTTTACATGGATTCCTCCTGGTTCACACCTGGGGCGTGCCGGGGTCGGTGCCACCCTTGCTGTCACCCTGTGCCACCATAAATACAGCCCTCCCTCACCAGCCTGACTGCTCTGGAATTCCCTGGGATCCCGGGAAGGACGGGTGGGAATGGCACCTTTTGGGGCGATGGGGAGTGTTTAACTCCTCCCTTCTTCATCCACAGGGAGCCTGAAGTGGCTTTTCCCCTCACAAATCCCTTGGGATTCGGGGATTTCACCCCAAAGGGATTTTTGGGGAAGTGGTGGTGGTTTTCTATCCCTTTTCCCTGGAAACGGGAGAAGGGCTTTCAGGGGGCTTTGGGGTCAGCCCTGAGTGAGTTTCCGTTCCCAGCCCCATCCCAATCCCATCGCTGGCCGTGGGATGGGGCCCAGGGGAGGGGACACTTTGGGGACACCCCGGGGACACCCCCGGGTGCAGCGCCCGCAGGAGCCGCCAGAGGGCGGCAGTGGCACAGCCCGGGCTGGGCTGGGGGGGCGCGGGCGAGACCCTAAAACCACCCGGGACACCCCAAAACCGGGGACTTCCCCAAAACCGGGGCGTCCCTGTGTCCCGGGGCCACCGAGGAGCTCAGCGTGGCCCCGCAGGGGTGACCCGAGTCCCCACAAGGAGCCAGCCCTTGGGGTGAGGTGTCACTCCGAGGGAAGGATCCCAGCTGGAATTCCCGTCCCCTGGCACTGGGACAGGAGAGGACAGAGGTCCTGGTGGCTCCAAAGACTTCCCAAAGACGTCCTCCAGATCTGTCCCCTCACCCTGACCCCTTCTGTCCCCAACAAACCCCATCCCATTCTCCAGCTGCACCAGCCTTTCCATTTTTCCTGGGATTGCCCATTTTTTCCCCTTTGCAGCATTCCTTACTCCCTGGCACTGGGCAGCCTGAGGAATCTTCAGGAACCGGGGAGCCTCTGCTGGAATTTGGGGCCTGTTTAGGCTCGTGGAGGGTCCCCGTGGCTCCCAGTGTCACCAACACCTCTCTGGGACCCACTGGGGGGATCTCGGCACCTCCCGAGGGTCCGGCAGTGGCCCTGATCCCACTTTTCCTGCCCGTGGAGGGGTTCAAAGGCACCCGAAGGAAAACCACAGATTTTTTGCATTTTCCCAATCTGCTCTCAAGATGTGGTGAGGGCGGAAGCGGCGCCTCGAAGGCTCCGGATGAGCCTCGTGGGGCCGGGGACCCTCCAGGTGGCTCTGGGGGAGGGAACTGCTGGGGACACTGTCCTCTTGTGCAGGGACACAAATCCTCATGTGCAGGGACACAAATCCTCATGTGCAGGGACACAAATCTCGGCTGGGTGTCCCCAGCGTGGCTCTGGGGGTGTCCCTCAGCTCCAGGCTGGGGCAGAGCTGCAGCACAGGGGTCCTGGAGCTTCCAGAGGGGCCCACGGGTGGTGCTGGCCTTGGGGACAGGCTGGCCTTGGGGACAGACCCAGAGGCACCTGCAGGAGGGTCACAGGTCCCTGTTCCCAGGGGAATCCTTCTCCTGGAAGCCATTCCCTGGGAATGGGGGTTAGGAAAGGGCCGGGCACAGCCACAGACGGGAAGTGTCCCAGGCCTTCCAGGACACGGGGATGTCACCACACGTGGTGTCCCTGCTCCCTGGATCTGCCTGGACACGGCGCTGGCTCAGCCTGGATTTGCCCTTTGTTCCCTGGCTGGGAAAAATCTGAAAATCCCCCAAATTCCACCTCACTCACGGCACCTGGAGGCGCTGGAAGGGAGGGAGAGGGGTGAGGAAGAGTCCCTGAGGAAGAGCTTGGGGCTGGAGCCAGGGATCCCAAAAGAGTGTCCTGGCTCCCAGGGGCTGTGTCCAGCTGGGAGGGTGCCGGACACACGGACACCAGCCCAGTCCTGCTGCCATTCCCGAGGGAATCCTCGTGCTCCAGCCACGGGTTTGGGTGAGGAGCAGCTCTGGGATGAAGGATCCCCAGCGGAGCAGTTTTGGTGTCGGGATGAACTCACCGGAGCTGGGGGAGCTGGGACGGAGCCAGGGGCTGGGAGAGGGGGGAGAGCATCACACACAGAACAGGGAATGGTTATTTTTAGGACAATTCTCAGCTTGGAGAGCAACCAAGGGAATAAAACGGTTCAATATGGGCCCAGTACTTAACGAGGAGGCTGAAAATCCCCAGGCTGGGATATCTGGGAAGAGCCTTTGGGATGGGGTTTGTGGAGAGCCCGAAGGGGCCGAGGCACAGCTCGGCCGAGGGGTCACTGGGGGGTCTCAGCCCCTCCGGGGGTCCCTCTGCTCCTTCCCAGGCTGGAGCTGGGCTGGAACCACTTCCCATGGAAGGGTCTTTGCTTCCCTTCCTCTTCAACCAGCAATGGGAGAGAAGGATTTGGGGAAGGGGCTGGAAAGCCAAAAATGGGCTGGAATAACAACCAGGGGGAAGCAGCAGCCCCCTCCTCCTGCCTGTGCCTTGTGGTGGCTCTGCCCCACTTTTAAGTGGCTTTTACCCTTTTTTGAGGCTGATAAACCCCAAATCCATCCCCTCCAGCCCTCGGGAAACCCCAAATTCCACGAGACCCCCGTGGTCCCCCTGAGAACCGCCAACCCCCCACGGCACTGGGGCATTTCCCTTCTCCAGCCTGGAAAAAATCCTTTTATTCCTGGTGATGGAGAGGTGAGGAGCTGGAGGATTCCCCTTCCCTGATGGAGAGAAAACGGGCAGAGGAGCAGCCCCAGGGTGCTCGTGGCTCCATCCCTTCCTCCTCCACCTTTTCATAAACCCCAAAATTCAACTCCACAGCCCCGAAATCCTGGGAGCTTTGAGCTGATTCACGAGCCCCGCAAAGCCCAACAACTGGAGAGAAACCCAACCCCACCCCGGCCTCCCTCCTCCCTCCCCGTGGAGATCAAACGCCTTTTAATCGGAATAGAATTTCCTGGGACAAAATGAGGAAAATCTGTGGCTCTCATCCGCCCGGCAGCCGCTCCCCCGCCCCGGGCTCATCCTGAAGGAGCTTTTCCCTCCCCATCCCACTGCCCCTCATCCCCCCCAGCCCACCGAGCATCCCGGGAGCCCCTCGGGGAGCCCGGAGCCCTCTCGGGCCGTGCCCACCCCGGGAATCGGCTGCGAAATCCCTCTGGAAAAGCGGCGCAGGAAATGGGCCCCTGCAGCCCCGCTCCCGAGCACCGGGAACTCGTTCCAGCCGCCGAGGGAGAGTTTTCCTTTCATCTCCGGCCAGGAGTTGAGCCGGGCCTTTTGTCACTCCCCAGACACGGCTTTGAAGGCTCCGGGGGTGTCCCAGATGTGCTGCGGGGCTGGGAGGGGGTGGGGGCGGCTCTGGGATCGGGAAAGCTCTGGGACAGCGGGGTCCTTCCCTCTGGGGCAGCTGAGGGGCTCCTGCCAGGCACCCCCACCCTGGGTCTGAGGGGCTGGGGACACCCAGGCCTCGGGGACATCCATGGGCGGTGGCTCTGGGCGTGGTTTGCAGCGCCAGGGGCTTTTCAGAGCCCACTTTGGGCTCCAGTTTGGCCCAGCAGAGAGACAGGAACCTGAGTCAGCTCAGAGCTGCTCCCAGAAAAATAACTCAGTGTTCCCTGGGATGTGGTTCCATCCATCTGTCCATCCATCCATCCATCCATCCATCCATCCATCCATCCATCCATCCATCCATCCGTCCGTCCGTCCGTCCGTCCATCCATCCTTCCGTCCATCCATCCCTCCCCTGCCTCCATTCCCGGCATCCCACAACACCCTCATCACCCTCATCCATCACCAAATTCCTGTCGAGTAATTCCAGCAGCTCCTGGGTGGAAGAGGAAGGGGGAAAGGAAGTGGAAGAGGAAGAGGAAGAGGAAGAAGGGGAAGAGCAGGACCATTCTGCTCTCTGGGGCTGAGAACCCCCCAGGAGGATGGGATTAGGGCCAGATCCAGAGCCCTCCACTCCAGCCGAGGGCTGGGGAGCTGCCACCAGCTCCAGCTGAGGCTCGGGCTGTGCCTGGCCTTTATTCCTTAATGAATTCTTTTTTTATTATTATTGTTTTCCTTTTAAAAGAAAATAAAATTGAATTGAATTTCACTGGGAGAAGGGTTCTGGCCGGGGGAGGGGAGGTTTGGGATCGGGGCTGGGATCTGGGAGGAACACAATGAGCTTTGAAGTGCAGGAAGGAGCAGCCCCACACCCCAAGGGGCTTTTGTCCCCACATTTGGAGGGTTTGTGGCTTTTCCCTCAAACATTTCAATTTGTTCTTTCAGTGAGTGTTTTTTCGGGAGGATGTTCATCCAAACTTCTCATGGAAAGGTCACGAGGCACCAAAGTGGTTTCAATAACTCCTCCAGCTCGCTGGGGGGTTTTTCTGGTGCTGCTTTTGACACATCGGGGAAAATTTCAGGCCTTAAAGGAAAAAAAACAACTCAGCCAAGCCCAGTTCACTTGACTCAGGGAGAAGTCACTGGATGGGAGATTTGAATTCTCGATTCCCACCAATTCCTGGCCCCTCTGGACACATCCCCTCCCGGTTTTCCCCCACCCCCTCACAGCCATCACTGCCCAGGAGGATTTTAGGGGGGTTTTGTGGGAATCTCATCCCAGGGGACAAGGGACAGGACGCAGGAAACAGCCTCGAGTGGTGGCACCAAAGGTTTAGGTTGGATATTGGCAAAATTCCTCCTGGGAAAGGCCATCCAGCCCAGGGCAGGGGTGGAGTCCCCATCCCTGGGGGGATTTAAAAGTGGAGGTGGCACTTGGGGACATGGTCAGGGGTGGCCTTGGCAGTGCTGGGGAAGCGTTCGGTGCCCTCAGAGGCTTTTGCTTTGCTTCGTTTCGGGATTTATTTCTTTTTTTTTTCCGAGCTCCTTTCCTTTGTTGCGGAGGACAAAAATAATCCCCGTTTCATCCTCAGCGAAGAGAAAAAAAAAACAAAGAAAAAAAAAAAACAAAAAAACCCCACCCCTAAAAATGAGGATAACGCCGATAAATGGGAAACATGAAAGGGAACCGGGAACAGCCGCTGCTCCTGGAGGCCGGGAAGCGCCTTGGGACCCGCAGGTTTTTCCAGTTACGGCGGCCTCGAGTGGAAACAGCTGCGGGGCGGCCAAAAACGCGGAGCATCCGCGCCGCGTGTGGTTGCCGCGGCAACCGCGGGGAATTTGGGGCGCGGGGATCGAGCTGGCAACGGGAACCCGCGGGGCGCTTTGATCGCCGGCTGATGGATGGCCCCGCGATCCCTTTCCCCGGCCCGGTGACCTCAGGCTCCCGGAACGCGCCGGGATGGGTCGGAAGGCGGAGATGGAGGCGAAACGCGGCCGCCCCGCGCTGCCCCGGGGGGTCAGGGCGTCCCGGAGGGCTGCAGGGGGTTCCTGGGGGGACTGGGAACCATCCCGGCGTTTTCCCGAGGGATGAGGTCGGGATGAGCCGCGGGATGAGGCGAGGGAGGGACCCCGCGGGTGCCGCCGCTCCCCTCCCCGGGCTGGGCTCATCCTGTTCCACTTAATCCCGACACGTGAAAGTTTCTTTCTCCCCTTTTCCTCCCCATCTGCTCCCATCTGGCCATCAAAGCGGCGAAGCGCCGGGATCAGGGTCCCCGCTGCCAGGAGCTGCCCCGAGTTCTCCCAGCACGGAGCTTGGGAATGTTGGGAATGTTGGGAATGTTGGGATCAGCTCCGGCTCGGCCCCTCCGAGCCCTTCCCGGCGCCCAGAGCTGCCCTTGGATCTGCATCCATCCCGGGCAGGATCCCTCAGGATCCTGCTGGGATTAAAAGGTGCCCAGGAGCTTTTCCCCTTTCCTCCAGGTCTCTCCTCCAAAGGGCTTTGCCAAGCCCCGGAGCCACCCCGGGAGGGGTCCCCAAGTGCTGGGGCAGGGGAGGGAAGGGGGCAGGAGGTGACAAAGGAGGATTCCCAGGAAATGGGAGCAAGGGGGCTTTGCAGGGCAGGAAAGAAACTGGGAGGAGGGAGCGGGAGCGAATCAAAACCTGGGAGTGTCCAAGGCCAGGCTCAGATCTCCCAGCATCAACTCCTGGGCACCCCTGGCAGCTCTGAGTCCATTCCAGGCATCAGGAGCTGTCTCCTCATCCATCCTTCACTCAGCTTTTCCCTCTGAGCGCATCCATGCCCTCACTCTCTCCGGAAAGGATTCTGAAATCCCCAAAAAATCCCAACGAACATCCCAACAAAAGCAGAAAGTCGGATTATTTTTCCTCTCCCGGCGCACTGAATCTGGTTGTTCGCTTCAAAAGGAATTGGATTTTGGGAAAATCCGTGGGGTTTGTGTGCACGGAGCTGGAGCAGATCCAGCCGGACAAATCCATCCCAAAAAATCCATCCCGACCTCGGCCTGCCCCACGCTGAGCCACGGGATCCTCCGGTGGAGCATCAGCTCAGGAATTTGTGGGAATCAGCACCAGCTCAAGAATTTGTGGGAAAGAGGAGTCCAGGAGTGCCCTTAGCAACCAGACAAACATTTGTGGGGGGTTCTGTTCCATCCAGGAGGAAAAAAACCCTCTGGAAAAATCCAGGAAAGGAGGTGTTGGGAGGGCAGGGGGTGAATTTGCCTCAGGGGGTCCCTTCCTGTGGGAATTTAAGAAGTAAAAGAGCTTTTAAGAAGTGTAAAGAAGGCCTCAAGAGGTAGGCAAAAAGAGAGCTGATCCAGAATCCCAGCACCTTCCCAGAACATCTTCCCCATGGAGCAGACCCTGGATGTTGCTCCCACACAACCTCATCCTTCGTGCTCCTGCTCACGGGAAATCAGCCGGAAATTTGGGGTTGGGAACCGGGATGGATGGATGGATGGAGGGATNGGACGGATGGGTGGATGGATGGATGGATGGATGGAGGGATGGATGGATGGGTGGATGGGTGGATGGATGGATGGATGGATGGGTGGATGGGTGGATGGACTGAGGAAGGGATGGCCTGGCAGATGGACAAATGGACTGGACACAAACTCAAGCTCATTTTGACTGAAGCCTTTCCTCAAGAGCCGATCTCCCTTTGCTTGCTTCTTCCTTTGGGTTTTGGGAGTTCCTGACTCGCTCATTGCGTCCCCTGTGTCTCCACATCCCCACCTGGGGCCCTCACAGGTGAAAGTCTCCTCCTCCACCCCAAAGATATTTCTTTATGGGGTCAACTGGGTTGAGAAATAATTAAAACCCCCCGAAGCCACCAGTGAGCTCCATGGCTGGGGCTCCCTTGGCACCGGGAACGTATCCCGACATCCGGGCGGCAGCCGGAGCATCTGTGCCGGAGGGCTCGGGGTGGCGGTGGGGAGGGAGAGAGGAAATCTGGAACCCATAAGCTCCAGAGCCGCTGGCGTTCCCCTGCATTGGTCTGCGCCTGGTCCGCCCCCGCCCCGCTCGCCCTATCAGCAGGAGCCGTTCCCGAAGTCATCCCCGCGCCCTCCTCTCCTGGCCCAAAGGAAAAGCCAAGGAGCTCCTTGGAGGCTTCTGCGGGGCTCGGGGCGCCCGGGGAGCCCCGAGGGCGAATGCTCCGGGCCTCTCCTCGGGAGCCGCCGCCGGCTCCTCCGCATCGTAGCGAGCCGAGGAGATGAAGGAGGAAAACCTTTCCCCGGAGTCCCCCGAGGGCAGCGCGGCCACCAGCGAGGACGAGGCCGAGCGGTTGCCCAGGAAAAGCGGCCGCAAGCGCGGCCAGGCTCCCGGCGGAGCCCCCTCGCCGCAGGGCAAGCGCAGCCGGCGCAGCCCGGCCCCGCAGCCCCCCGAGGACGCCCACGCCCAGCGCGTCATCGCCAACGTGCGGGAGCGCCAGCGCACCCAGTCCCTCAACGACGCCTTCGCCGAGCTGCGCAAGATCATCCCCACGCTGCCCTCGGACAAGCTCAGCAAGATCCAGACGCTCAAGTTGGCCGCTCGCTACATCGACTTCCTGTGCCAGGTGCTGCAGAGCGACGAGCTGGACCACAAGGTCGCCGCCAGCTGCAACTTCCTGGCCCACGAGAGGCTCAGCTACGCCTTCTCCGTGTGGAGGATGGAGGGCGCCTGGTCCATGTCGGCATCCCACTGAGCCGGGTACGTGTGGCCGTGTCACCTCCGTGTCCCCGTGGCCTCGATCCCGCCGGGAGTGGCGGCCGCCCCTCCTGGCGCTCCTGTCTGTCCCAGCAGACGCCAGAGCGGGAGGAGGTGGCGGTTCCCGAGCTGCCCCGGAGCGATGGATCCCTCTCAACAGGGGCTGGAAAGGTCTAGAAGGGGGTTTTAAAAATCTGATTTATTCCTAAACCCCGTCCTGGCCTTGCTGGGGATGCTGAGGTGTTAAACCCGCCCTGCCCTGGGGTGGCCTCGTGTCCTCCAGCCTGCGTGGCTTCCCCCTGGTCCTCTGCCAGAGCTCCGCAGACGGGGTGGGATCCGAGATCCCGCCGGATCCACGGGAATCCTGCACTTCGTGGGGAAGTCTGACGGACTCAGCTCCACCCAGCCACCACCTGAGCGTCCCTGAGAGGGGAATAATCCAATTTGCAGAATTTTAGGGCTGGGAGGAATCGGAAGCAGGAGGAGCGGGGTCAACGAGGTGCTGGCACTTCCCGCAGAGCAGGAGCAGAAAGTTCCAGAGGACATTCCGGAGCCGGGAACTCCGGGGACACCTCATGGGAGCCCAGCTCCCGAGAGGCCCCGCTGCCCCCAGACAGGACCTGGGCTCCTCCTGGCTCTCCTTGGGCACCGAGCAGCCCCAAATCTGAGCTGCCAGCGCCGGCTCAGGGTGCTGAGCATCTCCCAGGGGATTTCTTTCAAGGATGAGCCACCTTGAGACTCCCTTTCCCAGCCAGATCCCTCCCAAGCAGCAGGAAATCTGACCCTTTGCTAAATTCATGTGTAGATATCAGTTTTTGGGGGCAGACCCTGTTTTTTCAGATATTAAATTCTGTTCTTGCCGGGACCTGCCCTTCGTTGGGTGACACCAGGGTCACCTCCCCTCAGGGCCAGCCAGAGGAGGAGCGGGTTGTCCTTGTCCTCACTTTGGGATGCCCAAAATCTGCCAGGTCCGGTGGGAATGCTGAGCTCCCCGTGCCCCCCTGGACCCCTCACCCTCTTCTGGGCACTCCCTTTTGGGTTTGGCACTTTGGGGTTGGATTCTCCAGTTTTGGGGGAGTTGTGGGGACGCTCCCCAAAGACAGGGAAGCTGCTTGGCACGGCTTCATGCTGTATTTTACAAAGCCTGACCAAAATCCCTTTTCTCTGGGGAGGTGGGGGAGGCTGAGCCCCCTCCCCGACACCCCCAGACCCGTTTTTGCTCCCTCCGTGTGCGGAACCCGACGCGGCTCCTGAGCCGGCACCGACTCCCGGAGCTGTTTATTTAAGCCGAGTTCTTGGCAGGAGCTGAGCTCCCGTGATAAACAGAGGGATTAAAGACCCTTCAATCACTTTGGAGAGCTCCCGTGGGCGCAGCGGGATCATCATTCCCCTTAAAATCCATCCCGGGCGGCTCCGCGCCTGCATCCTCCAGCTGGGCAGGGAATCGCCCTCCCCGGGCCAACCTGCAGCGTTTTCGGCTCCCAGGGAACCATCCCAGCCGGGCAGGGAGGGAGAGGGACGGGAATTCTCCCGGCAAAGCCCCCAAACCGGGGAAGAGCCGCGAGGGAAGCGGTGCCGGGCGGGGAAGGCTCCGTCTCCCTCCCGGGGAGGGAACGAACCCGGCGCTCGCCACGGGGCTGGGATTTCCTAATGGAAAGCAGCGCCTGGATAGAGAAACTCGGCCTATTAAATATCAAAGGGGGCTGGAATAGCTGGATGTGGCCTTGTTAACCAGGAGACGTCAGCCGGGGAAAGAGGGATGGAGCCCTCAGGCAACAGAAATCACGTTTGAAGTCCCCCCGCCCCAGCTCAGCTTTTCTCGGCAGAGTCTCGAGCACATTAAAATGGTTTCTTTCCCTGCTGGAGGAGAAAATGAGGCTGGGAGCTGGAACTGCCGCGGGGGGAGAGGCTGAGAGCTGATGTTCCTTGCCCTTCATTTGTCTCCTTGGATTTATCGCCTCTCTCGCGCTGCCCTCACTTAATTGTCTCTCCTGAAAGACCTTGGATAAATCTTCCCTTTGGGGACTCTTGCTCTCGCCTGGAATCGGCTTTGTCTGGCGGCTGCTTCATTTGCTTTTATTTATAAACACCTCTCGCAGCTCCGGGGCACTGGGGGAGCTCGGGAACAGCTCCCATCCCTGTTCCCTATTCCCCATTCCCTATTATTTCATCTTCCCTATTTCCCTGCTCAGGAAATCCATCTCGAGCTGCTTTAAAATCTCCGAGATTTTAAAATCTCCTCCCGCTGCAGCCCGGCAGGAAAGCAGGGATCCCTTCCCACCCCGAATCAGTCGCTTCAGAACGAATCCAGCCCCTGGTTTAACCGGCCAGGGTGGTCCCACTTTGGGACCGGGTTCTCAGGAGAGGTGAGGAGCTGTCAAAGTCCCGGGAAATCTGTTTTGGGGTGATTCGGTGCTCCTGGGATTTTCTCCTGGAATAGAGTGAGAGGCCAGAGGGTTCCCCAAAATCTGCTCTTCCCAGAGCCGCTGTTTTCACTCGGGATGGAAGGGGAGATGTTGGAGGGGCAGGAGGAGCCACCCTGCTGAGGGATGTGGGACATTCCCCAAATCCCGGGCTGCTCGCAGGGAATCGTCACCGGCCCCACCAGAGCTGCTGGATTGATTTCTCCAGCAAAAACCTCCGAATTTTCCTTAAAAAGGGGGAAAAAAAATCCACCCGGGGGGACCGAGCTGCTCTCCACGGCAGGGTCCTCGCGCTGCTCAGGATGAGTTAAAATTAATCCAGACATAAAATCACGGATCCGGCCCTGGGGAATGTGGAAATATCTGCGGGTTTATGGCCCCTGCAAGGATCCGGAGCCGGCTGGAGCTGCCGCGGCCCCGGGAATGCCTCTGCAGCGGGGCCGTTTTTCATCCCGGCTGTCGGGGAAGGCTGAGGGGGAACGAGGAGCCGCGGGAGCGCTCGGGAACGGCACCAATTCCCCTTCCTGGGGTGGACAAAGGCGGGGATGCCGGAGGGAGGCTGAGCTTGGGGAGCTCCCTGAGCTCCTCCATCCCAAATCCTGCAGGGCCGGGCTCCTCCGGAGGCTCCCGCAGCCCTGAAATCCCCCCCGTGAGGGTCTTTTTGGTGTTAAAGCCTGTCCAAGCCACCGGGAGTGTGGTTTTTTGGGATCAGACCTCACCGGGCTCAGGGAGGGAGGGGAGCTGATCCATTTTTCCCTGGGTTGGGTTGAGATGGTCCCGCCCGGCCACGACTCCGGGATTTTGGCTGCCCGTTGTCCTCGAGCCCCTGGCTGTGCCCATCATCCGTCCCAAGGGCTCGCACCAGCCTTTGGGGGATTTCCCCCGGATTTTCCCCTCTGTCCCCGACCCCCCGGCATTACCTCAGCCCCTCCCGGGGGTGAATTCCTGGAGGATTGGATTTATCCCTCCCCCAGCTGCTGTCCAGAGAGGGAAAGGTCTCGGTGAGGAGGAAACAGCCGGAGACAGAGCAGGAGGGGATGGAATAAACCCGGAATAAGCCCTGGGGGCGCTGGGATCCCACAGGGATCCATGCCCGGAGCCGCCGGAGCCGTTCCCGAGCTCTCCCAGGAGCCGATTCCCTGCTCCATCCTCCAGCCTGGCTCCGGTGCCACCGTCCCTGCACGGCCTCGGCTCCGGGGGCGCTCCCGAGGGGCTCTCAGAGATCAGATCTGCGGGGAAAAGCTGCGATTTTGGTGCTTTTAAACACCGGGCTCAGGTGCGGGGACGTTTCCCGGCACATCCCCGGCTGCTCGGGGGAAATCCGGGAATGCGAAGCTCCAGAGGCGGCGGCCGAGGGCGGCTCTTCCCCCGCGGGCTCCCAGGGGATGGATTTGCAGGATTTCGGGAAGCCGAGCCCAACCCGAGCCCGCTGTGTCCCCCCAGGTCTCCGCCTCGATGGAAGCAGCTCCAGCACCCGACAAACCACAGGAGCCTCCCCGGAGAGAGAAGGGAACGATCCCCAAATCCCCCCGACAGCCCCGGGGACCCCAAAAAACTTCAGGAATGGGCCCGAGGGAGCCGCAGCAGGAGCTGGTTTGGGTTGGACGCTGCTGGAGGAACTCGGGGCTGTAATTTATTGTGGGCCCGCAGGTAAGGAATGATCCCAGTTTCCTTCCCCGAGCCTCCCGGAGCCGGGAGCGGGCAGGACAATTCCTCCGGGATGAGGGGAAAGGGAAGGGCTGGAGCTCCCCGCGCTGGCTCCAAGGACCTCCTGCGCTTTTACCCCGCTCTGCGCCGGCTCCTTCCCATGGATTGTGGCCCCAGGGATGAGGATTCGGGGGGATCTGGGGGCTGAGGCACCCCCCAAGCCACTCCTGCCCCGCGGAGGGGCCTCAAAAACGCCCTGGTGGAACCACGCAATTCCTCGGAATTCATCGGAAATCGAGGCTGGAGACGGAGCCGCCGGGAATTTGGGGAACTCTGAGGGGCTTTGGGCTCTTTTGGGGGCGGGGAAGGGACGATGGAGGTGTCGGGGTGCCCAAAACGACCCCAATAAAGCCCCCGGGGGGAATTTTCCAGGGTTTAATCCTGGTGTTTCCTACGGAAATGGTGCTGCCGGGTCCCCCCTGCACCTCCCTCGGCTGGGCCGCTTTTATTGGAACCAGGCAAAAGAAAATCAGGGGTTTTTTTTGCCTGTTATGGCAGAAAAAGAAGGGAAAAATCCCTCCCAGAGAGGCTGCCACAGGCCTGAGCCCCCAAATATTCCATGGGAGGGGAGTTTAGTTGTGATTAAATTTGGGGCACACCAGAGATCCCATGGAAGAGCCACAGGAAGGCCCCGAGCGACTCGTCCTACCCAATTCCCAATTTTTCCGTGCAGTGGGAGTGGATTCCCTGCTCCGGGGAGTCGACTGAAGCCCTCAGAAAGATCTGGAGGTGCTTAAAAAAATCAAAACTCGGCGAAAAACGGGGCTGTGGTGGCTTCGTTCGGCACCTCACGGGGAGGATTTTACAGCTGAGAAACAAAATCGGCTTTAAAGTCAAAATCTTCTTTGGAAAATGAATAAATTGTGCTTGAAAAATAAAGGGCAAAAACCTACCTGTGGAGTGAGACTGCGGCTTCCAACCAATTTTTTTTTTTTTTAAAAAGCTGAAATATATTTTTAAAAAAATATTTTCAAGTATTTTGGTGCGTCTTGTTTTTTAAAAAAAAAAATCCCTGCATTTGAAATGAGCAAAAAACCCCTTAAAATGAGAAAAAACCTCTTGAAATGAGGAAAACATCCTAATGACCCTTCTGATTGCGTTTTGTGGGGAAAAGCCCCCAAAAAACTCCGTGCCTGGTGGATTCCTCGTGGGAAAATCCAGCAGGATGAAGCTTGGGAGGTCCCTCCTTTCCCCCCCGGGACCCCCACCCTGGG
>WAAE01002140.1:0-27804 GCA_013400495.1 Nicator chloris
GAAAAGCAAGGAAATGTTGCTATATGTACCCAAAAATATTTTGCTTTCTCTCCAAAATTTCACAACAACATTCATGAATATTTGCTTTACCTCTTTCCTATTATGTCTTTGTGCGTATTTTTCACATGTATTTTGCTTTTCCTTTAATGGGAAGAAACAAGAGCAAGAAAGGTTGTTTACCTCCTATAACCTCAATGCTCTTTAGTCCAATATCAATGCCGAAACCAAACCCCAAAATTAAAAATTTCATCACAGACTTTTTTTTCCTACAGTAATGTTATGATGCATAAAGTTAAAAGGATTATCAGTCCTTTGGAATAGAATTGGGACTAGGAATAGTCAGGACTAAGGATACCAGCTTCAGAATTTGCATCAACACAATGCTTACAAACATAAAATGCTTATTTGGAACCTCTACATGTCCCTGCTTGCAAGCCTTGTGCTCAGGATATGTGATCAAACGAGAAGGCAGGAATGTACGGTGTAATGGTTTTTTTCCTATTAGATAAATTTTAGTTTCTGTGTTTAGGTTTGTTTGAGATTTTTAAAATTAATCAGAAGATCAGAGAAGTAGCTTTGGCCTTTTCAAGTTCTGAAGGAAACCTTTAAATGTAAAATCTCTCTATATAGCAATCATTTAGGGGGGGTTTAACCTTTCAGATGTGGTGTTGTATCAGATATCGTTATTTCTGCATAGTACTACAAACTGTTAGGTAGGTCTGGATTTTAAGGATTAGCAAAACGTGATGAAGTCAGTTTCCCATTTCATGCTTCTCAGTTAATTCTGCGTTGCACAACTATCCTCTGAGCACTTAAGTTTATAATGATGCCAGACCAGAATTCTCCTTTGTTTTGAACTCCCTAACATGCTCTCCAGTGACAACCCAAACTATAGATCTAAATGGAAAAAAGAGAGTCACTGAGTCCTCCATACTCCCAGTGCAGTGCAATCCCCTGCGTGCCAAGAGCTCAGTGTTGAAGTAGGGGGCTCTGTGAAGGCCTACATCACCTTTGTTACCTCTGAGGAGTCAGGTTTTAAAATCCTTATCTATGTTCACTGATAGCTAGCAGGAGATAATAAATCTGCTTATTTATCTGCACATAGGTCAGTAAATAGTGAGTGAAGATGAACAATTTTACTCATGAATCCTACTATTCGTGAACAGAGCTGGGGTTGTCTGGCCCAGCCTTCAAACCTTTAATGCGTGCCCAAGAAAGGCACTGCTTTTCCATGATCCAGTTCCCTCAGTTTGGTGAATACTTTGATGTATTCCCTGAAAGCAGTTGTTACAATCCAAGGTACAGAAGGATAAATGCCTTGACACATACCTATTTCTATGAGATTTTTAGACTCAGGTCCCCAGCAAAACAAAAGGAACACGTTCTCCTTTCTAACACTGTCAACCTTCACTATCACAAGCACCCAAAATTAATAATTATTTAGCTACTGAACAATTATGACAGATGATTAATTGATCACAAGGAGCTAGTTCTCATGGTGCCATTCATCGGTATGCCATCAACCAGAAAGGGAAGGTAAGCAATCTATATCTGTTACAGAACATGTAAGGGACACATTATTCTGTCAGCATGAAAAGGTCATTGTGGAGCAGAAAGCAGGATGAGGAGACTTAGCCAGATTGATGAGGCAGTGCTATTTTGTGTATTTATTATCAAGAAAAAAAGCAAAACAACTACTCTGTCTGTACAAACATGGTAAATAATGGTTTACTGAAACAAAATGCTAAGACATAAGCAGGTTGCTGAGCTGTCAACAAGGCTTTAGTCTTCTTTTGCTCAAAGAAGCATTGACCAAATGTGGAGTAAGGGAAGAGACTTTTCCCTCCCACATCTCTGTGCTTACTTGATAGAAGAATGTTTTACACCTGTGGCCTCTGGACATGACAAGCCTCTCTCACCTCCTCTCCTAATGATTACCATGCAACTCATTGGGTATTACTCATTTCCATCTGCTGCAGGGAGAAGCCTGTTTGGTAAAGGAGTGCAGGATGGAGAGTAGGTTGAGAAAGAAAGAGTGAAAGGAGGTTTATAAAAAAAAGAGTGACTTTTTTTCAAAGGCAAATAGGGGAAGGCAAGGGGGAATGTTTTAAACTGAAAGAGGGTAGGTTTAGAATGGATGTTAGAAAGAAATTCTTCATCGTAAGGGTGGTAGGGCTCTGGACCAGGTTGCCCAGGGGAAGCTGTGGATGCCCCACCTCCAGAAGTGTTCAAGAACAGGTTGGATGGAGTTTTGAGCAAAGTGATCTACTGGATAACATCCCTGCCCATAGCAGATGGGTTGGAATGAGATGATCTTTAATATCCCTTGCAAGCCACAGCGCTCTAGGATTCAACACTTTTATGGAAAGCAGTTACGTGTCTTCCATGGCGTGATGGAATGGCATGCTGATGGGAGAAATCACGAATGGTAGGACAGCTTCCTTTCCTCCCAGGTATGACTGTGCACAGCCAACTCAGGCAGATGTGATCTTTTTCTGCCTGCATTTCAACCTAACCAGAAGATACTGTGCTAACTGCATGGCAATTAACAGTAACCTTGAACCAGGAGGTGATAAAGAATCTTTAAGAAATGTTAGAGCAGGGGTGAAGAAGGCTTTGTATATCTGCCAGGCACTTAACAGCTGTGATATTTTGTACCTGGTGGGATCTCCAAGGACAGGCACAGCATATATCATGCTCTAGAGTGTGCTTCCTACAGTGTTCTGGGTAGCCAGTCTTGGTGGTGGTTTGGGCACAGTTGATGTTTTGTGCTGGATGGAACTAACAGTCAGAAAGGTTCTCCCAGGGGTCTATGTATAAAATTTCTGGTGGGTATGGATACCATTGTCTCCATGGCAAAACCTCTTTGTTTTCAGGCTTCTCTCGCTAGGAATTAGTCGTTTAAGACAGAGGAATACATACTTATTTTAACCAATGCTTGCACAGTAGCCAGCTTCCCCCTGCAGATAAATCCAGTTCAGCCACATAAATACAGTATAGATATCTTAGTGGAAAACTGTGTTTGGACTAATTTATCTTGCAAAGAAAGTTAATTAGCTTGAGCATCACACTGTTGGAGGCATTGTTTCTAGATGTAGCTGCCACCCAGCTGCAGAAAGAAGTCTGAGTCTGTCCATGACGGATTTGCAAAGCTCCCTTAACTGTCCCATAAAGTATTTTCTACTTTGTTTTATGTTTCAAAGAGACTGTTTAAGAAAGTATGAGAAATACATGGTAGTTATAGATGTAGAAAAGCATGGGTAAAAGTTTCCAAGTGTGATGTTTTCCACAGGTTACAAGCCTTTTTTCTGGATTTCTGGAGCTGGTGTAAAAGAGGACAAAGAAGCATGAAAGTACAGAACTTGTTGTTGTGCCTTCTTCAGACAGTTTAGCCAAGCAAATAATTCAAGAATATAAGACATTTTTCCCTCTCCACGCTTCACCTATTTTAAACATTAGAGAAAATATAATCTTTACTAATTACCTCATTTTGAGTTTCAAATCAGTAGACCAGGCTACAGGTAGATATCTACTTAGTCATTTATTTACCAATACAAAAATATTTTGTATTTGTTGGCTTAATAAACAAAACTTTATATTATTTTCTCATTGCAAATGCCGGTTTCACAGGGATTTTTTTTAATGGAAAATTGTTGGTGTATAAAAATTGCATTTTTCATTGATGTAAAATTTCCAAGCAACTCAGTTATTTACTTATTCATTTCTATCAGACAATTGGTTTACTGAGCATTTTACAAATGTTTAGATAGATATCTATAAAAATGATACTATAACAATTTTAATCATGTTTTCACTATGAAAAGCTTTTACTTATCTGCCACTCTCCAGTCAAATAACCTCACATAAAGAGTTCTACTCTTGTTCTTAGACATCATTGTTTATCTTGACCTTCTCTTATGCTTCTAGTCACAGAGGTGTCATGGTGTTTGAAGAAATTTCAGGTGAAGAAAATGAAGCCACTTGTCACATGGAGTTCATTCATCTTCCTCCAGACAGGAATATTCAGAATGTAAAATAGCAAGACCTTAGCACAAAAATACTAATGAGAATTGTGAAAATACAAAATGTGATCAAATTAGCAAAATACAGTAGAAGATAGGAGAAGAATTCCTTGTACTCTAAAGGAGAAGCCAGTGATTAAAATTTTAAAGTCAAGAGATGAAGCTTGTCAGCTTCTGGCATGGTGATGGAATGATAAGAGATACATTGAAATCCACAAGACAAACAAGCAGCAAGCTGAAAGGAGGGATGGAGGGCACTGAGGAGATAGCCTGAGATCTGACAAGCAGGAATTCACCAGTTTCTGTCCTACAAGTTTAGGGGTGATTTCTGACAAAGTTGGAGAAGAATTCATCTGCACATATGAACAAATTTGAAGGGGAAAGTCAATTTGCCCATAAACACAGGTCCAGCACTGAGCTGACCAGAAAGCTGAGCAAATTATTCCAACTGAAGCATGTTTTCATGGCGTGTCCTAACCTAATGCAGTACAGGATCACCTGAAAATGATATAAATCACAGTGAGCTGTGATAGCAAATGTCATTTTTTATTTCTCAAATATCAGTTGTCTATAGGTTTCACTGGTAGGCAATAAATGTGGCACTGCTTTCTGCAGTTAGGCATTTTTAAACTACTAGAATGTATAATTTCTTTCTTTCAGTGATCATGTTATCAGAGACCCATATGTACACTGCATCTGCTTTATGCTGCTGTAATGAAATGAACAGGACCTAATTCACCACTTGGTTACTCCAATCTAATACCACTGTAACCCCTCTGATATCTCTGTAATGAAATCAGAAGAGCAGAGGATATCAGACTTCTTGGATATGCTTAGGAAGAAAAAAAAAGTGTATTTTTGAGCTCTTTCACTCAAACTTCTGTTGATATCCCAATCCTTTACATTTCATAGACACAAGCTTTCTAGGTAAATAAAATAGCTCCAGAATGAAACACGGTAACCACATATTTAATTGTTCATAATAAATATAAAATGTTTTAAAGGTTTTCAGCAATAAATAATGTCATGTTATGAGCAGGTAGAGTAACTGAGATCTGCTAAGTATGCTGCTAGGATTTGGCAGCTAAGCTCTCTTCCAAGTCCATATGCTTTTCAGAAACAGTTGCAGAGAACGCCATGCAGATGACATAAAATTTTTGTGTTACTGAATAACAGGCATTTTTTTGTGCTATTGCAATTCACCATTTGGAATAAAATGTTGACGTCTACAGAAAAAAAACAACCCAAAATCTGACTTTGATTCTTTTAAAAACAAACCCTTAAGAGGAAAACAACTTGATAGCTATGTAAATGTTTGGAAAACAAGATCCTATTTGCTACTCATTTTCTAAAGGGCAACAGGGCTTGTGTCCTTTCTTTATTGCTAGGAGCAAGCTTATATGAAAGCAGAAAAATTGCAACTTATAATCCATCCAATATCATAATCTTTTAAAACGTCACCAGCTGAGGTGTCAGAAACCCAGGGTGATGTGGCTTCAGCTAGGGTATAAACAGCAGGAGCAAATGAACTTTTAAAAAGCCAAGATGCTGTTTTCCCACAGCTCAATTTGCTTCTTTCTAAGCCAGAGAATTACTTCTCCAAAATTGTGTTGTTTTTCCCTTTTTATATTTTTTTCCCTAACCACCTGAGGGAGACATTTAAATGTAATCACATTCAGGTTCAGCACTCATCATGGTGATAGTAAAACAGGTGTGGACTGGGAGGAAGGCAGGATTTGCTGATTTGTGAGACTCTATCACTCAGCATCTGCTAGCCAAATTGCCAGCTAATCACCTGTGAAAAAAAAAGTCTTGTTTTGACAAGGAGAGCATTTCATCACCTGGGGAAATTACCTTCTCAAATCCATAGCCTGGAGCCCAAATCTCTGCAGGCACTGAAAGGAGAAATTATCATCTGTATTTCTGGGCTCTTCTGTTCAAAATTCAGATGATCGAGAGGATAGTCTAGTTGAAAAATTCCCTGTATTTTATTAGCTAGCCTTGCTTTCTGCCCTGAAGGTGGCATTTCTCAGCACCCACGAAAGAAAATGTCTGCTCTGTAGGGGAAAGTATAAAGAACTTTACCTGTTGTTTTGGACAAATTGAGGCACTCTGCTCGTCCATCATCCAGCCTGGCCAGACACAAGGCCATTCTGGTCCAGCAGCCAGGCTGTATCAATGCTAATGAGCCCTGCTGAGACAGCAAGGTCATTATGCATGTTTGAAAGGTCTTGGTTTGGATCTGGCCCATACATCTCTGGCAAGGAGCATGGATGAACTTGGGAAGCAGCTGCCTGTACCCAGCTATAGGAAAATGTCCAGAGACCTGAAGAGTTTAACAGGTCACTTTAAGGATTTGGACTTTTTTTTTATTGGAAAGTGAAACAAGAACTTTAAAACAAGGAAAATGACAACAACAAAGCCACAAGCAAACAAACAAAACAAAGATGTCTGAAACATAACACGGGCACTTTCTAAAGGGAAAACTTTAATAATTTCCACTCTGACATCTTCCCCTAAAACATCTGTTATTATCCACTACCCAAGAGAAAATTCTTCACTAGGTAGTGTAGATATTACTGTGTCCCCTTCTCTGTTGGTTTTAAACTCTTTCATCTTCTCAGGCACTAGTGTGTGTGAAGAGCAAGATAAATAAGAAAGGGAATTTCACATTTTATTAGGAGAGAGAAATAGCTAGTCATCTCTCATCAGTTTTCTCTGCTGTGTGCTTTTCTCTCCTCCTGCATCTGTGTTGGCTCTGAGGAAGTGGTCCAGGTCACTGGTCACTCTAGTGCTTACACTGAATGAGATGTACAAAAAACCTGGCAGATCCTCAGAACCACAAAGAAGAGCAAGAGCAGATTCAAGAGAGTTGTTGTGATAAAGTGCACAAACTGCACTTCAGGCAAACAAAAGACTGAAGACATAAAATACAGGGAGAAGGAACTATCTCTGGGAAGGGGTTCTGCCCCCAGAGTTGGGTGTATACCAACCAAACTGCCTATGTGAATAAGGGCAATATGTAAAATTCCTTAGCTAGTCTCCCCCAAGCCAACTGCTCCAGCCCCAGCTTGGTAGACTGGTGCAGAAATCAGCTCAGTATAAACATGTTTCTCAAAAATAGGTATTTCTTTCAAGAATTAAAGAGTCAGGCAAAGTAGTATTACAGACTTTGGGACATCTGACAAATAAAATCTTGTCTATTATCAAAAAAAAACAAATAGTACAACCAGATAAAGAAGTCCTTGCTCAAAATGGAAGCTCTGTGCAGCTTCCAGAGAACGATTTCCAACAGGGATCACTGTGTGGGCCTCTTCACTGTCCAGCTCAATAGGTTACTTAGGAGAAACACACTTCTCTTACACCTCATACCTCCAACCCCTATCTAAAATGGGTAGGTCTGTAGAAAACAGTTGTGTGGAACATGCACATTCACGAATTTCCAGACAATCTGTCGTGACTCCAAACAGTTGCAGGTGGGAATCACATATGGAGAAGATCTCTGCTCAGGGCAAGTCACTTCAGCTGCTTTTCAATGCTGTACACCCTAGATGAGCATTGGAAGACTTGCTCACTTATTCAAGATGCTCTCAAAGTAAGCCAAGTTTGCTTAAATACCATTTTTTTTTAATCTTCCTGTTTATGATGAAGGACATTGGAAAATACTAAAGAAAGAAAACAGGCCTAATTAATATGGAGGAGTTCTGCAGTTGAAGGTGATGGAAGTAATGAGACTGACCTAATTTACTGGCCACGAGCAGCAGATTACTACGTGTTTAGCAAAGAATTTTCCTGACAAACATGAGTGCAGGATATGTAAATATATTTATTTGTTTTAAATATTTATACTCTCGGGTTAATTATTTAATTTACATTATAAGCAGTCTTCCTCATGAAAGCCTGTAATGGGAAAAAATTAAAGTAATTTACTTGCTTGTAAATGAATTTAAATTTCAATAAGGAAAGGTTAACAATGAAAAGACAATGTTATCTGTAGTTAATCTGGGTTTCTTTACAAACTCATTCTCCACCTTTCCCTTAAACATATATAGGATTACAAAAGGTCAGATTTTTTGTTACATTTTTTATTTGTGATTATTTTTTATTTAATATATATTTATTATTCACAAAATTCTCAAAAACTGGTTAATATATATTTCAGATGCCTAGATTGGTACAGCATGCAATATATTTAATTCCTGAATTTCCATTTCACTCAGATGTAAATTTCTATTTAACACAGTTCATGGTTAAACTGATGGATTTTGTGCCAGAAGAAGCTGTGTTTCTGTGGTGAACAAATTCTGTAAAGGACAGAGGGTCCTGTAGCTAACATACTGATCTGTGACTCAGGAAATCTCTTGATTGATCATGGTTCCTTTATTTCTCTATCTCAGATATCTCATTTTTAGTGTAAAAATAAAAGTGTTTTCCAGACTCAGTAGGAACTTTTTCAGGAAGTTGCCGGAGGAAAGTGTACATAAATATTGTAGCTATAGGCAATCACAGAGATAAAACGCCGTATTTCAAAACACGTAACCAGCAGTAAAACTGCACTGCAACAAGTATGTTTTAGCACCATCTAGCTATCTTGTCAGGTAAAATCACAGCTGTAAAACACTCGTGAAATCCAATCTTATCCTAAGAATAAAACCCACTATGGAATTCTATATATTTCTTTTCCCAAATGAATGCGGAAGTTGATACTGAAATACCTGTAAATATTCATACACTTACAAACGATCAGTGTTAAACTGTGTAAATCCTCAAATTGATGTCTGTGTCTTGGCTTAAGATGAAGGATGCTGGAGTGTTAACAGCTTGCCTCACAGTTGTAAGGATTAGCAGACATAAGTGAAATACAATAGTTTTTTGCCATAAAGCACTGCTGCAGCTCAAGCCATGACATTGTTTCAGCAAGCAAAATCACTGTATGCTCTTTGAATTTGCTTACTGCTGCCCTTTGGTATGACTTTACTCTGATTGAACTCCCCCGAGAGGCACGGTAGGGAGGAATAGGGTGAGTGGGGACTGGTATTCCTACTAAGTTTAACCTCTGTAGACTGTAATTTGAATAAAATTGTTAATCAGCTGGTGCAGCATCTAAGATCAGTGCTTGTGAGCTTTGCCTCTCTTAAGATCGAAGAGTCCTCTTAGAAAAAAACACGAGACGAACAGCAGCTATCTACACTGAATCAGTGGTGATAGGCACCTGAATAAGAGGTGCCCTGGTCAGGAGCATAAAAGTCACCCAGATCTCCTTACTGCTGACACTGAGATGGCTAGTAAGTCACTTGTGATGATCTTTGTGTGCAGGGCAGGGGTTTTGAGGAAAAAGGGAATATAAGGTGAAAATATACCTAGTTGACTGGTTTCCTGTTATGTGACTTAAGAAAGATTATGTATAAAAAATAGTGAAGCTAAGAAGAGTCAGCAGGTGAAAAAAGGTGCTGGCACAAATATTGCCAGATGTATATTTGCTTCTGAGAAGTTTTTGTGTTGATTTGGGGGTTGTGATGTTAATTGTTCTGGGGCCTGATCAAATATTCACTATGTGTATCAAGAGTTTCCAGAGACTCAAATGGTCTGAGGTATTTTTCTGCAATTTATTCATTTGGATCCTAAGCATTTATTCTAATTTAATAAGTGAAATTGCATGGTTAGTGTTGGGACCTGGCTACAAAGTAGCTTGGAGGAATCTGTTCAGGAATTGGAAATATAATTGATTTTGTGAACACTTGAAAAATAAATTACTCAGTTCTAATACATGCCATTTGGAATTTGTTAACACTGGTTAAATTTCCAATATTTTTTATAATTGTATTTTTTTCCAAATAATTACACCTAGGAACATAGAATGGTTTGGATCAGAAGATTGTTTAGTTTCAAGCCCCTCTGCCATGGGCAGGGACACCTTCAAGTAGGCCAGATTGCTCAGAGCCCCAGCCAACGTGGCCTTGAACACTTCCAGGGATGGGGAAGACACAGCTTCCCTGGGCAGCCTGTGCCAGGGCCTCATTACCCTCACAGCAAAGAATTTCTTCCTTGTATCTAGTCTAAACCTACTCTCTAACTTTACAGCCATTCTCACTTTTTCTGTCACTACACAGCCTTGTAAAAAGTCCCTCTCCAGCCCTATTTTAACACCCTTGGGTACTGAAAGGTACTTTAAGGTCTCCCTGGAGACTTCTCCAGGCTAAACAACCCCAACTCTCTCAGTTTGTGTCCATTGCAGAGGTGCTCCAGCCCTCTGAGCACCTTCATGCCCATCTCCAAACTTGGTCCAGGAGATCCATGTGCTTCTTATGTCAGGACCCCATCACTAGATGCAGCAGTTTCAGGTGAGATGTCACAAGAGCGGAGTAGAGGAGGAGAATCACCTCCATTGATTTGATTTATAATGGTTCTATGAAATAGTAGCTACAAAACAGTCCTTATGTATTACACTATTAGCAGTATGTGGGGGCAAAGCAGCTACCAATGAGATAAAATTGAGACTTCAGTATAACCTGCTAGGCTGGGGCTTTAAGGGGTCAGTCCAATCCCGGTTGCTGTAGGTAATCTTGGACAGAGGGTACCGCTCAAGCACCCAATGTCCAAGAGCCTCAGGCAGGCTCCCAGCTGCAGGCTAACTTTAGCAAGCTCAGCTCTACTGATTTCAGCTCTTAGTGATTTCAGCTCTTATTAGTTTGCTAAGTGCCTTCAGCAGACGCAGGGAGAGAGAGGAGAAGACTGTATGAAGTTCCACAGATGAGTACTTTATTGGCTTCTCTGCGAAGGGTTTCAGTGACAACTCTTCTGCTGAATAGGGCAGAAGTGGGGCTTTATATAGGGTATCGGGGTTTTGAGAAATGGTCTAATGGTAAGGGTCAGGGTAGAAGTGACTAATTGTCTTACAGGGAGATATGAAAGGGTCCGAGGGCTAGAGAGGGGTAACTTTGTCCAGTCACCGTGACTAGGCATTTCTTTATCTAGGCAACTGATCTCCAAAGAGGCCTCTCAGGCCTCACAGCTGCAACACTTCAGTACTGAAAGAGGACTTCAGACAAAGCTGGCTTCCTGGTGTATTGCTCAGCACAGAAGCAGTTTATACACTCCTGAGATCTGTGCAGGTAAATCATCAGGCAAAACCCATCAAGAATATATAAATGAAAGAGTAGCCATCACTTTTCTTCATGAATAAAAACAGGAGGCTCAGCTGTAACAATAAAATGATCTTGGATCAAAGCCCAGTGGTCTTACTTTCTACTGGTATTTCTCTATGTACATACATTCAAGATAAATGTTTCTGTTGCTATGTCTTTGATAGTATTCCTTTATTTATTTGTTTATCTGGATGTTATTTTAGTAGCTTTTCTTCTCATTCCTCATATAGCCCATCCAATATCAGCTGCCATGCAAAGTTTCCATTCTCAGAGCAGATGAGTAGGGACAATTCCCATTATGACACTGGTCCTTTTTGCCTGGAGTAGGTGGAATTATTTTATTAGTTCTGATATTTTACCCTGTGTGGAAATAATGCTGGAATTCTTGTGTTGTGTGTTAATTACACTGTATCTGATGTTTTCACTATTTTTTACAGAGGTGATGTAGCACCTATGCAAAAAATTGTGAAAATATCAGATACAACTATGTAGCATTTCCAACTACGAATGATGGAACACAAAAAAACAGGAAGCAAATCCCTATTACACCATTGGGGATGCTCCACAGTGTAGTGTGCCCTCATTTTTAGTGTTGGTATAATGCAGTCAGCTGAGTTTTGTTTAGGAAAAAAGCAGAAACAAAATATAGAGGATTAGTTTTATTTGGGGAAATAAATAGTTACATTTAGGTCTCCCTAATAGCATACCATAAGAGTGTTTTTAGCATATTGGAGAGAGCTAAAATAAATGTAAATGTACTTCTGCTTGCCATATGCTTTTCTTTAGGTCTTTCAAAGCCGTGTGATAAAGAATATTTTTATTAAGAATGGAAACAGAGACAGATTATGCAACTTGAAGGGAGTGGCTCCTTCTTTCCCCTTACCTATTCACCTAAATGTAACCTAAGTGAAACTTCTCACCAGTTCTCAATGTTGCCATTGTTAAATAATCTCAGTTTTGGACCTTTGAAATTCACATCTTCACAACTTCAAAACTAAAAGCCAAGATCTTTATCTGAAGGTGAAAACACCAGTAACTGCGAAAACTGAGATATCTGCTATTGGCATGTAGTTACTCTGAAATCAGCAGAAAGAATAGATGGGCTGAATCCTCCTTTGAATGTAGATGATCTTCCCCTCTGACTGTAGCTGGGTACAGCTACAGGGTTGCCTTAGGTATTTCAGATACTTCCTTGACTTTAGCTGGGATTTGGGTATTACACTCCAAATCCGAACACTACCTATGGGTATAAAAGGGTTTCTGTTACTCCACAGCTGTTCTGAAGGCAGAAATGTTAATAATTTTAACTGGATGCTTTGGGCGTCTTTTAAGATGGTACAATTCTGTTTTGTCCTTAAAACAAATTTAACATCAATGGAATGGCATTGCCTAGAGAAACTGCGGGTTAAATTAATTTCATAGCGGAACAGACAAGAGCTGAGCTTTGTGTAGGTTTCAGAACTAATGGAAACAACCCAGTTGTTATTTAGAAAAAATAATTTCTGTTCTTTGTGCAATTTATTTGCCTTATGAGGCTTTCATTTATGCCGGCTCCAACACCAATGTCTTCAGTGTACCTGTTCCTCTCGAGAATTAACGTATCTGAAAGAAAACCCAGTCTTATGAAGTCCTTCTCTTTTCTCAAATGGCTGAGATATTTAAATATGAAAGCTGTTGAGGATCTTAGTGGAAAAATATGGAATAATTGGATGACCTGAAAGCTGATCCCATGTTACAGGTATGTAGTACAGAGCTCCAGTTGTGAAGCTTCCTTTCCTGTGTATGTGCAGAGTATTTTAATAATTTTCTCTGTGTAGTTACTGTTATTGAGCAGAGATTCTCTGCTGTCAGGATAACTATAGGATTATAGAGACTCAAAATGCATGCAGTGTCAAATTCTTTAGCCACTAAAATATTATGCCTGAGGCATTACAAGCCTCATTCATTTCAAATCTGGCGATTCACATTGTTGCACTGCAGTTAACAGAATTTTGCCCCGTCACATTGGAACTTTCTGTATGGCAGCAGATTTCTGAGAGCAGAACTTTCATTTTAAATTGTTCTGATTTACTGAAGGTTAGTGAATGATGAAAGAGGGAGATGTGCTTAAAGAAGCACCTGTTAAGCATATCAGGGAGCTACAGGGGATACCTTCTTTGGGCAATGAACCAAAAAATGACCACTATTTGTATAGAAAATGCTATTTATATAATGGAAATATTCTCTCAACATTTTAAGAAAGCCAGATAAATCCTACATCTTAATATGACACAGTGTTCTTCTGCAAATAGAGAAAGTGCAAACCTGTACGTGACGTTAACAAGCTTGTATTAACTTTGAAGTTCACGTCTCTTATATGTTGAAGAGATAAATCTTTTAAAATAACACTCGTATTTATCATTCTCCTGTCATTAATCTGGTGCACACATAAGCACTAAAGTAAACACTGGTTAACAGCAGGGAAAGTATTTCATACGAGAGATCTCAAATGACCCAAGCAGCACTATTTGAGCTCATGTGTCTGACTGTGTTCATTCATGTGGCAGCAATACATTAACTCAGTACTATGTGTTTTATTAGATTTCATTTGTTCTGCATTCTGATAGTGTATAGAGACCCTGGCTGTACCTATGGAACTGTGGGACTTTTACATTGCTCAGGAATATTCCCTGACAAGACCACACCTTAGCAAAATCGGTGCTTTAGAGGTCAACCTTTTAGTAAAGACAAAAGAAAGTGTCAACGCATTCACCTCTGATTTTGAGGTGAATTTTTCCACTTAATGAGAACATACAAGTCCCTACACACCAGTGATGCACTGTCTCCAGTGGGAGACATCCCATGTTAGAGCAGGGGAAGGATTTCTCTCTCTAAGTGGAGGGAGAAATAATGTGATGAACTCACCATAACCCCCATTACCTGTCTACCTGCTGGGTCAGGAGGTAGATCTTGAAAGGAGGGAGGCGTGGGTGGGTATTAAATTGTTTTTAATATTTGTTTTACTTCCCATCATCCTGGTCTGATTTTGTTAGTAATAAATTCAATTAATGTCTCTAATTCTAGCCTGTTTTTCCCACAGCAGTACTTATGAGTGATCTCTCCTGGTCCTTATCTCAACCCATGAACCCTTCATTACATTTTCTCTCCCCTCTACAGCTGCAGGGTGATAGAGAGGCTTTGGTGGGTGCCTGGCAGTCAGCCAGGGTGAACTCACTACAGATGAGTGTCTAATTAGTGCAAATAATGTATCAAGGGAGAGCTGTTGCACTCATGTGTGGCAAAGAAAGCTTTAACAAATTGGTGCCCTTGCTTAAATATGTGTTTCCTTTCATGCTCACCTACACCTCTTCTACAATGCTACATTGCAGGGACACAGAAGAGAGGGAAAGGTCATTGTACTGAGCTATAATTAGGTATAAGATACAGGTTTAGTATATTTAGTAAATATTTATATTAGAAAATTTAATCTATTTGTATATCTAGTAAATGCGTCTAAGATATAGGTTTAGTTTTGATGGGATAATCTTGCTCAAAAAAGGGTCTTCCAACCAAGACAGATAGAGGATATAAAAGATGCATCAGTCTGCAAAAGGTATTAGGAAAAATGTCCCATGAGTATATGGAGTATCTGCATCAAACACTGTTTCTGCGCTGTGACAGGCAAACTCTAAGGGATGTTATGGAGTGACAAATCCTGAAACTACCAGATGAGTTGTCCAAACCAGAAAATTAATCAACTGCTCAGACTAGAATCTTCTTAAAAATCCTCATGCCATGAACTGAAATGGAAGATTTCAGTAGTGTCAAGATGACCTTTGAACATCTGAAAAGAGCTTAAGTTGTGGGCAAGGAGGATATAAATACACACTTTATTATGTATATTTATACTTTTCATTGTAAATTCTTTCCCAAGAAAAACATCCCTCCAAGCAGCATTTCCAAACTATGTGTGCATCCTACATAAAATTACTTTCAGTGCAAAGTGTATTTTATGCACATAGCATTTCAACCACTGGTGACCATTAATCAAATTGAGCTGTCCGTATAAAGGAGTCGCATGCCAAGTAAATATAGGACTGCTACCCCAGCAGTTGCCAGTTGCTGATGTCTGCTGATGCACAGCACGAACTGTGCTGGCTTACAGCTATCCAGGCTTTCATACATCTTCACAGTGACCCTGTGCTCAGATGTCCCTGGCCGCCTGCTTCCTTTCAGGGTTGTAAAGTCAGATTCACCTCCAAGCTGCTCCATGGGTAGGAGAGGTCCTGAGTCTTTCAGAAAAGAGCAGGGATCATCATAATGGCATTAAAGGAAACAAAAATTGCTTCCTTTGAGCAACAAATTATAGTAGCATTAAGCAACATTTACTGCAATGAAAATTATTGAAGCAGCAAGGTATCAGACAAGCTGTGTACATCTGGTCTGTTCATCTGCTTCTTTGGAGAGTGCTTCATCAACAGACACTAGCACAGTGGTTTTTGTCCTATTTTGCTAGAAGGAAGGGAGAAGATGCTGTTTTCTCTCATAAGGATCAATTTTAGCCTCTTGAAGGAAAAAACTCATGAAGTGTAAACACATCCTTGTTTTTCTGTAAGCACAGGCTAAGCATCTTCATGTTGTAATTGCAACAGATGTAAGTAAGGTTAGATTGAGAAAATCTAGGTACTGCAAGAATAAATCTTTAATCATTTAATAGTTGAGAGCGTGTTGGGAGGCTTCATGCTGCTAAAAGATGCCATCTTGTAAATGAGATGTAAATTGGAGATCCTGACTGTTTGTGATCATTAAAGATTGTATGAAGAATAGTGGTGATTAACTCTAATGTCCTGCCAAATTCTGGTGTGAATATTTTTTTTTTTTCAAAGAGGAGAAATTCCCCTCAGAACTGCAGTCAGATTATTCATCACCCCGGTGCTAATATTTAGTAGTGTTAATTGTTAGCTTTCACTCCTTAAATCAATGCAAGCTATTTTCTGTCAAGCCACGCAAACCTTTCTTTCTACATTCAACTGGGTAAACAGGCAGTTTGGTGATTCTTTGACTGAAGGGGCTTAATACTTTACATCTTTCCCAGCCAAGCTGCAGTGCTGGAGAACACAAATACTGCACAGTTTCCACCACGGTTGAAGGTAGTTGGCAAGATCTGGGTTTGGACTAGGGCAGATTGGGTAGTACCTGAATGAAGCCATGCTTGCAGTCTGACTGCAGAAGCAGGAATCCACATCTGACAGATGCTGATGAACGCTACAGCTTGGTGACATCTGGTGTGATATACAAAATGACTATATGATTATGCCTTAGGGAAACCTTCAGGGATAATAATTGACTGAGAAACATAGGAGGGGGAAATAAAAGAAAAAAAAAAACAACACCACTAACATATTCTAGTATATTTCATAGAATCATAGAATCATTTGGTTGATTAAGTATCAGATTGCAGATAGCTTTTTTGTTTCATATCTTAGATTAGGGGAAAAAATATTACCAGTGTAGCAATACATTACTGGCCTGTTTTTTCTTCCCCTTTTTTGAAAATATTTCTGAGGGAAATGAAAGAGTTCTATGTATTTCCCATTGAGGTTTCTTTTGCTTTTCATCTCTTAATGATTTTCTTTCATCCAAGATTGGTAAATGGCTCAAACTGAAATGTCATCCTGTTCACTTTTTCGAGCTTGATTGTTTCTGACTATCTCTGAATTTTCTAATATTACCTCCAGAACAATAACAGACCCTTACATGTGTTTGAACATAGTCCCTTGCTTAAATACTCATATAAAGATCAGATATTTATGAGTTTTGAAGTTCAGATGTAATCCACATTCAACTTAATCTAATTAAACCACACAGAATGAAACAAATAGACAAAACCACAAATGTCCACCATGGGCTGAGGTTTTGCTGACATCCTGTAGAAAACTGGAAAAAAAATGAGATGATGTGTAAAAATTGCACAAGACTCTTAAGATTTGTATATTCAAAATCAGATATGATCTCTGGCCAAGATATCATCCAGCTTTCATTTACACTGGCTGTTTATTTTAATCCAGTTTCTACAATTTCTATATTCTTTTTTATGAACATAATTGCTCTGACTTTAATAATGCCAGGAAAAGCCAAGACCAACCTTTTCCTTATAACCTAATCTTTTTGCTGCTAGAAAAGTTACATCTTTTAGCTTTTGAGACTTTTCAGAGTTTTGTCAGCAAGACTGAAATACCTGCCATCACTGTCAGAGATATTTACACCAATACTATGAAATGCCTGATTCACCTCCTACCTTAAGAAGACAAACTCCTGAAATTTCACTCTCTGAGTGTCTGTTTTCCAATCCCCAAGCCACTTTTTGTGGCTCTCATTTGACTTCTTCATAACACTGATGTATTCATGATGCAGGTCCTCAAATCAGTGCTCTTGTAATGTTACTAAAATTGCTTCATAGAGGCAAAAATTTAAATTCCTAAATCTTCCATGATGATCCTCTTTTCATACATCTAAGCACCAAATTTTCTGCTCTTGTTTTGTACTTAAATTTAGTATTAAAGTGATAAGTGGTCAGTTCTACAATTCATAACAAGCTTTCAAACTGAAGTACCCCATTTCTTCATCTCGTTCAGTGAAATATATGGAAACTTTCTTCTCCAGCTTCCCTAGAACCAGTGAACAGCTTCTGAACAGAAACTTCAGTCTCAGCTTTGTAGGAGGTGGCATTTGAAGAAATAAACCTTGCAGACTTATCTAGAGAAGAGTCCAATATTAACCAATCAGATCAAGGGGGGAACAGGTAGAAGGCAGCCACAGGTATACCCACAGCACTGACTTCACTTTTTGTAGTTGGGTTGTTTATTGAATAAACATAAATCTGTAGAAAAGTTATTTCTGTTTATTGAAAAATAAGAACTCAGATCAGAAGTGTGTTGTCAAGGACTGACTAAGATCGTCTGACATGATCAGTTCACAAACACTGTTCTCCTTTAGTATCATGTGTGTATCTCTATTCCATGCAGTATCCAGGAGTTCATTGTTCTGCCTCTACCAAGAGTTTGTGAGCTGATACTTGGGCAATCAACGAGTACTGAAGGTTTCTGTTTGGTATTTTGTTTTGTTTTGTTTTGTTTTCTCCAAGCAAAATATTAACATTTTTTCCTTGTGTCATGTTATCCTAGGATGCTATGCAAAGGTGGAAAGGAATTGTTTATGAACGAGTGGTATGGTTCCTCCCTTGTGTGAGGGAGAGCTGTCTTTAACTTGGAATTATGTTGTTGAAGGATTTTGTCAATAACTGCAGTGAAAATTGTGATTTAACTCAGGTTTGGTAGCAGACCACAGCCCCATTTTAGGTTGAAAATACTCTTTTTTGATTTAAAGTGTAAATCAGACCTTTCATCTGATGATTTACATATATGGAGTACTGAACAGGGTGGATTGGTATGGGTGATACCTATAGAGAAAAGGTGGAGGAGTGCAAATAAGATACAGACTACAAAAAGTACCCTTTGTCAGGTTTTATTTTCTGTGGTTTGTTTTCAGTCAACAGCTTTATAAATCCCTTTGTGGACATTGAAGTTTTGCATGGGCATCTATAAGAACATTCAAAGAAATTTCATGTAATACTCATTCCTGCAAAATGAAACATTCAGTGTATGGGCTGTTAGCTTTGACTGATAATTTAATGTCCTTCACGCTGCAATTCGAGAAATGGACCTTGAAAGTCTTTGGATGAAGGACAAAAGGAAAAAGAAACCTTTTCCTTTTTGGATAAGTTATTTCTGTAATGTGGCACCTTTTGAATTAAATTTTTAATAGTTGGCTGTTTGTGTAAAGCTTTCTGAAAATGTTTGATGGTCTAGCATGACCTTGCTTATCGAGTCCCGTTTTTTTTTTTGCGCATTTACACCACTGTGTCTCAGACGTGTCTTTCCCTTGCCTTTTGGGGCAGATGTGCTGCAATGAGGCATTGCCACACCAGGTACTCAACTGAAGGGTTGATTGTGTTGATTGTTACAAGACTGGATCGAGTAGAAAATGTATTGTACCGCGGTTATCTTTAACTAAAAGCAAGCAGTGTGTGCTCTGTTCTAGATGAGACAACCTGATGAAAAAAACCAGCAGGTAATCATTATGAAACAGGAAAAAAAGGCATTGCTAGAGCTGTAAAGAAAATGCTGGAAATTCTTAGGGATAATACATTGGCATTAGGAAGTGGAAAAGAGGAAAATACAAAGAAATATTTCTTCACTAATTTGTGTTCAGGAGCCAATTAGCTAAATGGAACTAATGGGACCAATCTGATTTTTATTTATGTCTCAATATGTTTTATAGATGTGTTGAAAAATCAGTCTAGGTGCTGTGCCTGTGCCTGGAGCTCTGTTCCTGGGGAGGCTTCGCCTGGCAGCTGATCAGGGCAGAGACAGCTTCCATGGTTGGGCTGCAAGCGACCTGCCCCACTTGCTGGTGGGGCAGATCCCTGGATGCCCGGGAAAAAATGCCCGGAAAACTGGGCCATGAGGGGAGCCTTAGCACATAAAAGCAGCGAACTGCATCACAACGGGGACCATTTTTTTTTTTTTTTTGGNGCCATGAGGGGAGCCTTAGCACGTAAAAGCAGCGAACTGCACCACAACGGGGACCATTTTTGGGTTTTTTTTTTGAGGGAGTAGGGCTCGACGGGAGGGTAAGCTTAGCCCCGCCTGCCTCCCTCGCCTTTTTCTCCCTGCGGTCCTGTTTCTTCCCTGGCTGCCTTCCCTGTCCACCCCTGTCCTGCTGTGCTTTGCCACTTCCCACGGCACCCCAGTGCTCCGCTGTTCCCCGGGCGGAGCAGCCGCCTCTACCCTGCCTGTGCCCGGGCGCTGGGAGCCGTATCTGCCCCACGGGCAGCCTGTCCGTCAGGCGGGCAGCCTGTCCGTCAGGCGGGCCGCCCGTCCGTCAGGCGGGCAGCCGCGGCAGCCTGCTCTTCACCCATGGAAGGGACACGCGGCCAGCTGCTGTTCGGAAATCGGGCCCAGCCCGCCCCGGGAGCCACACACAGGTATGGCAGCTTCCAGCACACACGCTCCAATCTTTCAGATCCACGGTTAGAATACCCCAATGGGCAGGAATCATTGTAGGAGACGGCATACCAGGCTGGAGGGCACCCATGCTCTCCACGGCTGAATTGATCTTTCTCAGGTGCTGGAGCAACCCCCATTTACCTGACTGCTTTTTTATAACAAACACCGGAGTGTTCCAAGGCCTCATAGACGGCTCTATGTGTCTTTGAACCTGTTCCTGTACTGGGTTTTTAGGGCATCTAGTTTCTCCTTTACAAGGGACTACTGAGGTACCCACGCAGGTTGAGTAGAGACCCATTTTAGCTCTAGTGTGGGATACCTTACACCCTCTAATACAGTGGCCCCCGTTAAAAATCCATCCCCACCTGGACTCCCCACGCAGACAGAACATCCCTCCCTCACAGGTTACATGGTGCTGCAGTGATGTAAGGTTGAATGGTAGCTGTTTGTCCCTCAGGAATTTTTACTAAAACATTTTTGCTGCTCAAACAGCTCTGTGTGGTGCCTCCGAGGCCAGCAACAGTGGATCCCACAGTCTCGGTGGGCCATGATGGAGGCCACATGTGGGCAGAGATGATGGTGACGTCTGCCCCTGTGACAACCATGCCACTGACCTTTATCTGCGAAGGTTTTGCTTGAGGCATTGTAACAGTACAAACCACATAAGGCCTTTGATCACCTGTGACCTGAGCCCAGCACACCTGGGGCTGTCCTGTCTATCCGAAGTTTTGGTCTCCTCGCTCCATCTGCCGAGCTGGTGGCGGCAGGGCACCCAGGGTACAGTGACAGCAATCTGTCCTGGTGTTCAGTTTCTTCTCTCTGTCTCTCTTTTCCCGTCTCTGCTCCCTTTACTACTCCCCTTCAGTAGGAACACTTATCTATCTTTATCAACAAACACTTCTCAGTTATACTATCACTGCTGTTCCGCCTTATGTTTGTCTGAGAAATCTATCAAAAATAATCCTCCTCAGCTCCCCCTTCACAGTGGGATGGGACAGAAACTTTATCTTTTTTCTACCTTTCATACAGACACAAATGTTTATATTTTTGTCAGGAATTTAAAACTCAAAGGCAGGAATTATGACCAAGGTAAATAGCAAGCCAGATATAAAGCAAGAAAGGTCAACATAGTGCCAATGAGAAAAGCAATTGCAGCAATCCAGAGCCTTTTCCTCATGAGCAAATAGGCAAATGATAAAGAACAGGTTGGGTAGAGGATAGCAATTAGGGATTCAAAGTGCTGCTGTTGACTATTACATGTGACAGTCCTCAGAGGTTTTTCACTGACCATTTGTGACCTAGGCCATGAAACAGAAACCTGTCTCAGAGGACTCATGGACAACATCAGATTGAGGGCATAATTAATATGAAGGAGAGAAGGGAAAATCTTCAGAGGGATCTTTGCAAGCTTCAGGAATGGGCTGACAGAAACTTTGTGAAGTTCAACAAAAGTGGATATGAAATACTGAAACTGGGATGGAATTAACCGAATACAACAGGACAGACTGGGGAACAACTCAAAAAAAGGACATTAAAATGTCCTGGCAATTCTAGTGAGCAGCAAATTGAATACAAGTTACATTGGGCCCTTGCTGTTGAAAGATAACTCCATACAAAAGTATAGCTGTCTGGTGGCAGGAAATTATTTTTTACTGTGTTTGATGCTTGTGAGGCTGCATCTAGAGTACTGTCCTTGTGCCTGGGGGAAACAGATTTGTTCAGTCTGAAAAACAAATAGTAAAGGAAAAGTTTTACTCCTGTCTTCAAATACCTAGTGATAGGTCAGAGAGAAAACAGGCTGAGGGAGACACAGTGAAAAGATAAGAAACAATGCACAGAAATCATAGCGAGGGGAAAAGAAGGGAAGGATTGCCCACAGAGGTTGTTCATCTCCAGCTGTGGAAAAAATGAAATAATTCAGAAGTAAGGCGGAAAAGGCCAGGAGCAACTCCATCTAAAGTTGAAATTAGCTCAGCTTGGAGCCAAGGTTGGAATAATTGGCATCACATTCTCCTGCAAGTCTAAGTGAGTCTCTTACTCTATCTTATTCAGATACTTTTTCATGCAGCATTCTTGAAGTCATAAATTAAAAGCTTTGTGGTTGCTTTTGCCACCAGTATTAAACTCATGTGTAGAAATACTGCTATAAGCTAAAAAAAATATGCACGTATGTGTTACAACTAATAAAAAAGCCAGTCCTTTCCCGATATCTTAGAAACTTTGGAATTTGTGTTTGAGCAAGTGAATATGAGAAGAGTTAGTTCTCTGATAGGGATAACTGAAGAACAAAGCTATGAAATATGTTTTGATTGGGAAAAGTATTCTCGAAATTTCTCGTCTCTGATATTTCTCATATAATTCTGTTTTCTGAAAACCTCAAAAGGAGATAGGGAAGGTTTAAATCAGGAGTCTCTGGACCTATATATCTACTAAGATATAATGACAGGGATCTTGGACGAATAAATAGAATCATAGAATGGTTTGGGTTGGAAAGGACCTTAAAGATCATCTGGTTCCTATCTCCATGCAATGGGCAGGGACACTTTCCACTAGACCTGGTTGTTCAAAATCCCATCCAGCCCAGCCTTGAGCAAATCGAAGGATGAGGCTGCCACAAGTTCACAATATCTCTGGACAAGAAGTCCAGAGTTCAATTGTTATTGTTTTCAAATAGTCCAAAAGATGAAGAGCATCACAGGAATTATCAGAATCAAATCAGGCATGGACAGCAAACTATGGGAGAGGAAGGTAAAGAGCAACACGTAGAGAGAAAGACAGAGGGGAAGCAAGAAGGAAGAATGCAATA
This sequence comes from Nicator chloris, assembly GCA_013400495.1. NCBI lineage: Eukaryota > Metazoa > Chordata > Aves > Passeriformes > Pycnonotidae > Nicator > Nicator chloris. The sequence continues at coordinate 23,021 of WAAE01002140.1, forward strand.
TTTGGCAAGATAAAAAAAGGAGACTCTCTAATCTAAAGGGGTGTTACAGAAAAAACTGTTTTCATTGCTGCTTGCTACAACATTTATTGAGAGTTTAGCTGGGAAATAAATTACAGGAGTTGCACTTTTGATGTGGGTGGTATAACTTTATTCAGAAGGCCTGGAATGGAGGTCACAGAAGTGAAATTGCTACTTTGCTGTTGTTCCTTGGGTTTGCTTCTTTATTTTAAAAAAGAAACAACCTACCTGACAGCAAAACACTGAAAAAATCCAAACCCACAAAGCCCCCAACTACCATTTTTTCCCAAATGATTTAGATATTCAGTTGGTCTCAGTGCATGAAACTTGTCTGTATTTGTCTTCATTATGTCTGTGTAATGCAGCACAGATGGCTCAAAACATTTGGGGTCTGGACTGGCCTGCAGTTATCTGTGGTAGATGTCTTCTGGTGAATTTGTTAGGATCTCTTTTTTTTTTTAAAGTAACCCCCCATGCTGATAGATGGAGAGGTACTGTCCTTTGATACTGACTTGATGCTGACCAGCTCAGTCAAATGACTGTCACCATACTGTGGTGCCTCCTGTTTCTTCCATGTGCTTGTCCCTAAATTTAAAATTGATATATATAGCAAATCCCAACTCCCCTTGTTTGCCTTCAGAGTTGTAAATTATATGTATTCTCCCTACATATCCATCACAACCATCTCTTCATGCTTCTTTTTTTCTCTGCCATTTATATTAAGTTTTCTTCTTTCTTTGATGCCTTCCTAAGAGGATGTCCTAAGCCCCTCTAAAGCCTATTCTCTTATTAAGATGGGCTTAATAAATTTATTTACATCAACCTCTATGGATAGTTAGTTGCCATGGCATGTACTAAAACTCCTAATCTTTCCTCGTTCCAGTAAAAGGCCAGGCCATGCCACGCCACGCTGAGATTTTTCCTGACGACTTTTATTTCTTATGGTTACATGAGAGATCTTTGCAAACTATTACTGACTTTGTGTCTCTTGATCTCCATCAGTGGCTCAACAACACGACAGTAGGTTTTCTCCACACCGGCTGTTTTGGGATTTACAGAAGTGGGTAAGCCAGACTGCTCACATATGTTTTGCTGTTGATTCTTTCCTATTTAACCTCCCAGCTAGAAAATTAGTAAGCACAGCTTCATCCTTTAAGTTGCCAAGCACTTTTGCATTTTGAATCAAGAGTTGCAAAGTCTTTCAGGATTGTAGCATTGCTTTCTCCTTGGCATCTCTGTTACCTATGTGCAACTATTTGTAGCACTTAAATTATCAATGTATTCTCAAAAATGTGTCTGGTTTATTCCAATGACAAAAATAAGGTTTGAGGAAAGGTATTTTAGAAATTTTTAGCAAGTTGTGTTCATGTTGGACAAATATTGTGGCTATTCCTGGAGAGTTTGATTGCTGTTGAAACAAAATATATGGATTTTTCTTTCAAGGACATTTTTAAAAGATGAAGCTTTTAAAATTAGTTCCTAAATGGATAGTTGTTATTGATGATTCACACTGTATTAATACTGTATTATTCCAGTCAAGGTATAGTGTTATTACAATTGAACTATAAGTGGATATATAATTTTATTACCTTGTTTATAAAATTTGCATTTTTTCTGATTTTCCAGTGTGAAATTTTTAAGACCTACTCCATTACTAAAGAGAATAAATATATTTAAAATTAAAACGTTTTCATTATTGTTTCCTGGACAAATTAATTATCCCAAAGACTTTTATCAGGCAAGGAAAAAATAGTTGACTTAAAAATAGTTAAAGGAGACCACTATTTTTCTAATTGAAATGGGTTATTATTAGCAACGGGGGAAAAAAAAGCAAAAAACACATTATTTTGACCATGATGTATGAATTCTCTAATGAGCTAAAAAACTAGATATGAAATTATGTTAATATTTTAGACATTAATGAAAAGCAGAGATAGCTTAGATAATATGAAAAGCAAATTCATCTTGGGCTGAGTTGTCTATGATCTGGGGAAAACATGCAAAGCATATGATAAAGGGAATGGTTTTTGGATTACATTTGTAGACTGGTGATTCTTCACTTAAGGAAATTGTACATAGATCACTGGCTGATCTCTATCAACATGCAACATAGCATATTTTAAGCAGTTCTTTAGTAGCCAACTTTTTTTAATCTCCTAATTTTCACAGAACAGCAAAGGGCAGGTAACAGACCATTTAACATATCTTAATAATTTACATGACAATAATAAATAAACTTACAAGAAAAAAGGTCATATCTATAAGGAGGAAAATTTAGATGAGAGGACATGGTGGAAGCCATACATCAAAGGGTGCTTAGAGTGATAAAGGATTATGAACTAAATCTCTAACTCAAAACTGAGTATTCCTTATACATTTTTTCAAATTTTATTTTAATTAATATCTACTGACTACTGTAAGAGAGAAAATAAGTAGATGAGTGATTTTTTGAAGAATTTGTTTATCAAGTCCAAGCATAGGAACTCACATTCTTCTCATTCTTTAGGTTTCAGATGTATATGTTAGACAAAAATTTAGCAGAGAAGTGCTGTGAAGTTATTGATAGGGTATAATCAAAGAGATTGCTGTCTAAATGCACTGTTGGCTAATATAAAAGTGACCTGTGGGAGATGACACAAAAGTTATGCAATTGGCTTCATCATAGAAAAAAAAATTGTGTCTGTTGTTGAAAGCATTACGACCTCATAGTATTCCTAAATTTGTCATAGGTTTAATAAACCTACAAATTAAACGTGAAATTTGAAAAATTAAACAAGCCTTTAGTTGTCATATTTGAACTGTTTCTTTACATTTCATCTATCTAGTAATTAACTTTAATGCTGCAATTTAGAACTGGCTTTTATTTCACAGAATAAGGGTTCTAGAATGGTTTGGGTTGGAATGAACATAAAAGATCATTTGGTTCCAAACTCCCAGCCATGGACAGGAACAACTTCCACTAGTCCAGGTTGCTCAAAGCCCCATCCAACCTGGCATTGAATGCTTCCAGGGGTGGAACATCCAATCTGTAAATTGTAAAACAATTCTCTGACATATCCTATAGCTGGTTTGGTATTTTCAGTGCATCTATCTCAAATCAGTAGTAGAGGTACCGATTGAGAAAAGGAAATAATTACTACTTTTTTTCTGTGGATGAGCAATTAGGAGAAGATTCTGAAAAGCTTATAGGTGTCCAGATGGTTCACTGGGTGACAGACACACAAATATTTGGAAAAATGTTGAGCTAAATGAATGCCCACAGACTAAATGAATGTAAGTCTGCTCAATAAACCCTACTAGCAAGAGGAACTTATTTAGTTCGGTATTTTGATGTGTCCTGACCTTTACTCAAATTGGCTCATGTTTCTGTGATGCACACATCTGCAGAAGAAATGACTGATTGCTGATGCTGAACTGGTGGAAAGTTATTACTGCTTCTCTTTCTGCATACAGACCTCCCTAGGCTGATTAGAAATTGAACTAGTTTTCTTCTTGACAGCAATCTGGAAGCACAAGATGCAGAGCATTTCAGTTGTTTTTTTTAAGTGATTATTCCTGTTTTATTTGCAAAGAGAATCAGATTAATTCCTTATATTCTTAATGGAAATCATGGATTTTAGAGATCCTGTGCAGGATCTTCCTGATTCTTCCCTGAATCCTGCATAATGGCTGGAGCCATGTTTTATTTATTGCTTATCTGGCTGGCCTCAAGGTATTTTCTTATATCTAGTGAAGAAAACCAGCATCCATCAAACATTTAAGACAGTTTATTAAATTTACAGTCTTGACCAACTACCACTTTGGAAAATTAAGCAGTATCTTAGTGCAACTGCTACTAACTAGTAGTCGGAGACCCCTTTTTAATTAGCTTTAAGTATGCCTTTTCATAGCATATTAACCTTGTAACCAAGGTCATTTAAACTGTAATTTCTTGAACAGTATAATTCAGGAGCATACATTTTAAAAGGAAAAACAAGCTAAATATATAATCAAAAGTAACATCCAGTAGTTACTCTTGGTTTCTGATCCATTAATTAAGGGAGGGTTTCCATCGAATTATAACATGAGTCAGTTTTTCTAGATGGTTCATTAAAGGCTGGATTTTATTACATATTACATGCTTTATGCTTTTCACACAAACTTATTATATTGCTCAGAGAAGGTGATCTTTTAAAGCACATTAGACTAATGTTCCTGAAACTCCATCTAATGTAAGTTTTATTGAATTGCTGTAACTAAAAAGGTCACCTAATAATTTGTTCAGATAATGGATTTAGTGAAAGGAAAACAAAATGAATGGGTTATTGTAGTAACTCTGACCTTGAGATACATTTATAGTTACTGAGATTTATGAATTTAGCTACAAATGAAGAAACTAAAGAGCATTTGTTATAGTAGTGCCATTTTTTAACAGTGGGTGTAATGCAAAGCAAATTAAAATTATATTTGTTCCACTCTTGTGAGGTATATTACATACAGTAATAGCTAATACCCTGGAGCAGATCAGCAACATGGTTTTCTTAAGGTCACTATAGGAACATGCCAAAAATTCACATCTCATAAAGTAGCTTCTTGTTCGGACACCTGATCCTGACTTTCCTTCACTCGATTTTGCTCTCTCCTTCTTTCTTTCTCTGTAAAAACGAGGGGAGTTGTATATCTTCACCCAGCATGTGAACTGGGTAGATAAATAATCGTAGCTAAAATTGTAAAGTTCTCAGAATGCTACAAAAATGACACAGGAGAATACTTAAAAAAAAAAAAAA
>WAAE01002141.1:0-42481 GCA_013400495.1 Nicator chloris
TATATATATACACACATATTTTAAAGCTCTTTTGTTCAAAACCTAAAAGTGCTCTCTCAGTTTTCACTTTCCCATTATGGGTACCTGACAAAGATGGAATGTGGAGGGCACACACCACTTGGAGCTGTAGGAGCCAGATCTTTGTGACTGCATCACTGGAGTTAGCTTCAGTGGAAACTTCTCCATGGCACCAGAAGAGCACCTATGGAAGTGATCATGTTGTTGATCTGACAGCTTTTAATCTTTCTTTTTCTTCCTTGAGGACAGTTCCAACACGAGGGATGTGTTCCCTAATCTGCACATACATACACTGCTTCACAGTTCTGCTTGGTAGTATTTGTATTTTTCCTCTTCTGCCTTCTCTTAACTACTTCAGTGCTCTCCTACATTCCAGGACACACAGTGCAATGTAACTTGACTGTGTGCAGGGTGTGCTGCTGCCCTGGTGTGCTGTGTGGGCTATCTGGTGCTTGTGACCAGCACATGGAGGTGACAGAACACTCAGAACCACCGAGAGCATCAGTGCCAAGAGCAACAATGGCCAAGCATTGTTAACACAAGAAGTTTGGTTCAGGATTTTAAAGTCCCAAAGTATTGTAATGGCCTGTACAGGGTTTTGGTTTGACCCATTTAAATTTCTTGTGTCTATTATTGAGAGAAGACCTTCATTAACCTGCCCTGAAGTTCTTAAAAATTAAATTAAATCTCACTAGAAAAGATTCAAGTAGTAAAGTGGTAGTTTCAGTTCTAAGGGATATAACCTGTACTGTGTTATGCCCCTGATTTTGGGCCATCACCCCTCTCTCTCTTTCTCTTGCCAGGCTCAGGGTGACATTTCACTCATTTTTATTCAGAGGTAACTGGATGACCAGGAATGAAATTAATTCCAGAGTCTGGCTCAAAGTGCATTAAAATAAACATCAGTAGAATACCTACAATATATTAGTAGAGCACTAGTAGAGCACTTAGTAGACATACTAAGTAGAGCACTCTAGTTAACATAAGCCAAAATATGCACATAGTTTTAAAGGAAAAGCTTTAATATTCCATACCATACTGACAATATTGAATCTATGTTTATGCTAAGCAGCATAACTTTCTTTTATGTTTCAGATGTTAACATAAATTTACAGTATAACATTGTATTTGCTTTTGCATTAGGTTCAGCTAGACTGTTATCCTGACAAACATTTTTAAAGATTTGTTATTCACTAACTCAAGATACTACAATCAGAATTTTTCTGCTACGTACCTTCACTGGTGTAGGGATTACAGGCTTGAGCAACTTACAGAGTATAATAAACTGCCAAATGAGATGAGGTAAAACAGTAACCCCACAAAAGGATCTAATTCAGTGTACTTACTGTATGCTAGCATTAGTCAGTGATTAGGTTATTAAATCCTCTCTAATTATTATTTGAAGCTTTTCATAAGTAGCTTTTTTGCAAGATGGATCTTATCTAAAAATTTAATTTATTGGATGTTTACAGGCTTAAAAAAAGTGATTCTATGATATAAACCCAGAATTACTTCCTTTTTAAATAAACCAAATTGGTGCTGTAATTGAGATGAGCATGCTATTTTTTTCACACAATAATCTGATATGGGACTTTCTTCTCTCAAGAGACTTCCTTGATCTCCTCTTTATAGACATTCAGTCTCTGTAAATATGCTTTTGGTTTCTTTATCAGTAATAGTATTAGACCTGAATGCTTCAGTATACAGTATAATGGGATATTAAAGGGCTTTCTGTATATGTTTTAGACAAGCTAGTCTAATAGAAAGAAATGAATACATGAAGGATATTCTTTACAAGTAGACAATACCATTTATAAGGATTTTCTTCTACCACTTAGCTATTATATTTCGAGAAAAAATCACATTGCTTTCTTTCCCTTTTTTTTTCCTCTCTGTCATTGTTTGCTTTTTCTTCCTGCTTGTACTTTGCTACCGAACCATCTGACTATCTGTGTTGCCATGGGAAGGACTGCAATGCCATAAATTCAGAGAAGATAAGTTCCTGTGTTCATTTTTTTTCCATTTTATTCTTAAACAATCATTAGCACAGGCTAGCTGCTTTCATAAGGGTGTTCTGGCACTAGAGGAGGATTGTAAAATATTCATTTCTGGAAAAGATACAGCAAAAATGTTCTACTTGTTTCACAGAAAGGAACCCACCTACAAAGGCAAAAGTCAATGCTTCCCAACTTGTAGATACCTGTTTGAGAAGTGAGCCAAATTATGGGTAGTTATCCATCTAATCTTATGGTAGCTAGTGTGAGTTCCAGAAATGCTAAAAAACTGAGTTAAAAACAAGAAGAGTGCTGGATGCTTCAGAGGATTTGTGATGAAATTCAGAGGTTTTCATTTTCAAATCACTGGTGTAACACCCCACAGGCTGAAATTTGCCACCTTCTAAAATCTTTAAAGTGTGGCCCATCCAGAGGGAGCCCAGTGGCCCCAGCTCAGTTGCCAGTGCCAGCTCTTCCCACTAGAGGAAGGAGCTTCCTTATGCAAGCAGGCTCTCACTCAGTGGGCTCCAAGGGCAAAGGCCAGAACATCTACCAAAAGCAGGTCCTCCAAGTACCACTGTAAATAACACACCTGGGTTTGTTTTGTGACTCTTTGAGCCACAAACTAAGTGTCTTTGGACAACGGGTTCCTCAAGTCAAATCCACTGCAGTAAATGGGAATGTACCAGCTGGGCAGCAGAGGTGCAGAATCACACAGTGTAATGGACCAAACTTCCTCATGTAAAGCCAGACCAAGTGCCTTTACATGTCACAGAGGGTCCTGTGTGCTGAACACTGCAAGGGCCAGTCAGCATCACCAGGCCATATCCCCACATTCCCTGCTTTTACCATCCCAGACCAAGGCTCACACTCATCCCTCGGGGTACAGTCCCAAAGCTCCAAACAGGCAAAATGAAGACCCTCACTGGTACCTGGCAATAACACAACCTGGCCCTACTTCTGTCACTGTATGAATCACCCAGTGCTGACTTGAGGAACAGCTCATTTTGACCAGTAAACAACAGAAATGTGATTCAGAAGATACAGGGAGAGACGTGCAAGACTCAGGAAGCCGAGCAGAGACTCACCGTCCTGTCTGCAGCCACATGCTAATCCCACGTTTGGCTGATGGCTGTGTGCTGAGCTGCTCTCTTCAGTATTTTGCATGTTGATTGGCTTGTTATTCACTTCTGCCTCTGCTGGAAGCCAGACTAACCTGTGGGAGAAGTGTGGAAAACAATTACAGTATATTGAAATGGTCATACGAGTGCAGTACACTGCAACACTTTACATAATTTATTAGCTGTTACTACACGCACTGGCACTTGCATGACAGAGATCTTAACAAGACCAACAAATAGGACAACATCTGCATTCCTGTAAGAACATTTGAGAGGAAAATTTAGCATTAAACCAAAAGTGTACTTACTGCAGCACAAACACTGCAATCAAATGGTGTGCCTTGACTTGTGATGCATTATGTTAACACAGTGTGGTTGCCAGAGTAAAACAGAAATGTTTTACATTTTTCATTACAGCAGCAATTAACTGCTTGATATTTTTGAAAATTAACAGTTAATCTATTTTTCCAAACCAATCCAATTCAGTGATACTCTGAATTTTCATGCATAGTTTCCTTATTTTTGTCGCTATTGTGCACACAAGGTCAATTAACTGGTAAATATAATTATTTTACAAACATAGCAAGCAGCAGCTATTATAAATAACAACTTATTTGCATATTTCCTTGTTTCTGAAGAGAACAGTGATGTTACAGGTCTGAAAATCTTTGCAACCCTAATACAGTGAGATACTGTTTTTAAGTAAATCTGTTTCAGTAAGTATTCTAGTAAATATGTCATTTCTTAGATTAAAATCAGCAAGTAAAAGCTGCGGTGCAGATTTCAGAACTTGTCTCATTTGTATCTTCAAAATGGAATGGAACTGAAAGCTTTCAAGCTTTACTGTTCAACTCCACAATTCTGTTGCTCTTTGTGAATGAAACAGAAAAGAGATGTATGTGACTATATCACACATTTCAGGGTAAATGAGTTTTTCAAATTGTAAATTAATATCATTGCTTGTAGCCACCTTCACAGCATTTCTGAAGTTGAAGCTGTGAGCTGAATTCTAACTGAATTTTGTGAAAGATTTGGGAAAACATGACTCACAAGATTTTCATACTGGCAGACAAAGACTCCTTTCTGACTCTATTTTTGATTTCCAGGGTCTCTTTAAGTAAAGAAGATATCCAAGACTGAGGGATAACGGAGAACAACTGCAAGGATGATTTCTTTTCAAAGGAGAAATCAAAGGACAGCACTCCTCATGTGCACTGTATATATGGAATCTCTTTGTCTGAATATGAAGGACTGGCTGATCCTCACGCTGTGCTGAAACTGTGTGGCTAGAGAGGTTTTCCTAGACATATTTCCTGATGACAACTGCGTGCTGCTGGATTTGTTTCGGTGGCTGTGAATCTGTGAGCCATGCATATTGTGTTCCATTTGCCACTTCACAAGAAAAAATATTTAGTGAGCTTATGGGAAGCAGAACACCTCATTTGTGCTGATGGGGGTAGATAGGCTGATTTGTAGATTCACACACGCTGAGCTTCAGGCACTCTGAAAAAAACAACATTGGGGGAATTTGAGATTTATGCCCCAGCCCCAATGCAATTCATGTGTTGGGGTGCTCCTACTGAGACCCACCAATGGGAGCTGACAGCTGCATACAGTGCACTGGAAACATTTTAAAGCTTGCTGTAAAGAAAATAGAGCAGTCTTTGCCTAGCAGGGAGAAAAATCGATGAGTCGGCACTTGGCAGTGGTGACCAGCAGGAGGATGCTTCTGATGAATGCTGAGTCATTGATTTCCCTCCCTGATCAGCAGCAGCTGCTCCATTCACACTGCACAGCCTTCTTGCCACAACCACACGTGTCAGCAGGCTTCACTGTCATTAAAGCAAGAGGTATTAGCTGACAAGACACCCAGTTTATGTATTTTTGGTTTCGATAGCACTACCTTACAATTTCTAAGTTGCTTCTCAGCTAGGGCACCTACAAAGACATTCGGATCAAGGCAGGAGATCCAACAGCACAGGCAGCTCACAGGTACAGGCAGTATTTGCACAGCAGATGTGTGAATGTCACCCAAGCCTTCGGTTTCTTTTCTCACCAGGAGGAATAAATTTCATAAATTCAGAGCACAGTCAAGTAAAGAGGTTAAGACATCATCTGAGAAGGTAGGCTGCAAGTCAGCACAAAGCTTACATGTTTAAAAGCAGACATATGTGTAAATATGGAGATGGACTGGGCTCTGCTCATGTGCCATGCCCTCAGTGTGTGTGGTGTAAGATGGTATGGCTGAAGACCAAAGCATAATTGTAGTTTACAATTTTATGACAGCAAAAAAGCAACAGGTAAAACAGGTGAGACTACACAGAATGACTGCAATGAAAGTACAGTCAGAGCAGGTTATTAAAAATCTCAGCATTTGATGAGGATGTATATATTTCTTAACATGTTCTATCATTTGTTGTATTGTTTACACTGCCATAATTATTACTTAATAAGTTAATGCGTTTGTATATCACTGTGCATTATTCTCTGAGGAAGCAGTTTACATAAGGAGAAAAAAGAAGAGAAGGGGCTGTCATGAGATAAATGCTGTTTCTCAGGATTAAAATCGACTGAAATACACTATTTATAGTCAGGCACTTCACTGCTAGTAGCAATGCTGAGCCTCTACATTTCAGGTCCCATTCATCTCAGAATATGCATGACTTTGCCTCAAAAACACTCACAGAAAAAGTCATAGGTCAGGCTTCTGTGCTTGAACTGGTATTTCAGCAAAAGCTCACGTGGCCAGCCACAAACCCATTCTCCCTTAACTCCACGGGTGTTTGTCCTCTGAGAAAGAGCCTCTTCACCACAGGGACAAGCCTGGATTCAGGAGCACCCATAACTGGCAAACTGCATTTTCCTAGTTAATTCAGCTGCAGATTGAAAATTGCTTTTTTATAGTTTGCTCCCCGCTTTCATAAAGCACCAGCCTACTTAAATTCTTTTGCTTTTTCAAGTGACCTCATCTCCTGGCTTCAGGGAGTCCTTGTTAGAGCTGCATTGAACTCAGCAGTTTTAGTTTCGATGGATTTTGGAAAAGTGTCCATCAGTTACAACATCCACTCAGGTTGTAGCGATTTTTGAGTTTATGAGCTCTAAAACTGAAGCTAAACATCAGTGCCAGCACCTTTCCTTTGCCTTATCTCCCTACATTTCTGAAAGCCTGCCTTCATTCTGCTGTGCCTGGGGCAGCTGAGCAGGCTCCTCCTCATCCCAGCGGTTGCATTAGCGCAGAAGCTTTCAAGGATAACTGCTGCTCCTCGGGGAGCCCCAGAATAGGAGCAGGCAGGAGTGCTCTCATTCTTTTATTCCTTCACACATCTGGGGTCTGAAGTGTCTTAGGCTGTGCTAAAAATCTGCTAACTTAAGAAACAAGCCTTTGAAATCAGATTGTCAGCTATACTGCAGGTAATGAGCTGTGTAACTTCTGAAACCATACATGTATCACTTTCTTTAAAACTGTTGACCAAGGGTATGAAAAGTACAAAACAGAAATAGCAAATGAACTCAAAAGTATAATGTGACCCTGTCTCATGTCTGAGTTTCTTTGGTATGATCCACATGGACAGAAATGACTTGCACATTAGCAGCTGCCACTGACGCAAGTAGCAGTGTTCTTGAAGTTCTCCATTTAATTTGCCAATGATTTTAGTAAAATACTAACTTTGCAATCTGATGGCCAGGTTCTGGTACTGACTGATGACCAGGCAACAAGGAATAGAAGAGGGATCAAATGAAAAACAAAGAACACAACAGATACTAAGTAATTTCAATATTGACTGAAAATTAACACTGTATTCAGGACAGAATTCAGAGAGAATGGAATACTTGGTGTGTAAAATGTTTTCAACTGCTATAACCCTGATCAGAAGGGGATATGCTACCCAGAAATAATGAATGTCCAATACAAATGACGCATATTGGGACACTCAGTCCAAGTTTTGAATAACAAGAGGTTTCATTAAATACATGTTCCAATGAACAAGATTCTGCAATGTTTAGATCATATCTAACTAATAAAATTAAAGATTTAGACATAATTAATATAGATCCAGACGTTTACCTAATTAAAATGAACAGGGCTGAAAGAATTGATTACATTTATTTCCTTATGAATGAAAATATACAGAGAACATAGTGTTCTTCTAAAGATAATGTATAACTCTAATGCTTTGATGATAGAAATCTCACATTATTTTTCATGTAAGATTGCTACCAATCAGAAAAATATGTTATTACAATTAGTCAGTCAGATTGTCCAAATCAGCACATCAGTTGATGGAACTACGACCATTTACCATATCTAATAATCTGCCAATGAGGAATACAGAATCAACATTTCTAATGAGGAACACTTCCTTAGAGACACTATCAAACAAAAACTTTTTCAGATGAAGAATGAAAATCAATGATAACACTGCAAAGGCTGTCACCATCACCAGTACTCAAACGGCTTCAGTATATGTAAAAGAAGAAAACTTTTCTGAAAATAAATTCAAAAAAGGCTTCCCATAATTATGTGAAATTCTGAGAAGGAGTTTAATTTTTTTCTTGTGCTCTGAAATCAGATAAGATCCTTGAAAATAGACTTTATCTAGATGGGGTAACATTTGGAGTAATTGTATTGTGTGTATCCCTTTCTGTTACATCCCTGAAAATAAAATCAGAGTACTCAAGAACAGCCCCAAACAGGCTGCCTTTTGGACACAGAAGACATCCTTAAAATATATTCCAAAACTTCTCAAATGTTCAGAGAAACAGCTGTTCAATCTTATGTCATATCACTACACCATTCTTGTTGCAAAAGATAGAGACCTTGCATAATCAACATATTTTCCTGGCACGGTCTCCTATCACTCCTGTTCTCGCCCTCTAACGTAGCTGCTGCATTAGCAGCACTTCTGTTTGACCACATATGCTGAAGATTATTTTCTAGAACAGACTTCCACAGTCAAAGCTTCATGACCACTGCTGGTCAGAGCTGTCAGGAGCCTTCTTCACAGAAGACATAATTTTACCTTTAGCTTTGTTAAAGCTTGTAGATCAGTTTGATGACGTGGGACTAGAAACTTCGCTGATATAAAACTGATACAATTGTAATATACTCAGCAGAGATATGCTGAATTAACATCAGTACAAAATATGTCCCTAAAAATGACAATATAGGAAATTAAGCAGGTATGCATCATTTAAAAACTGACTTAAACATAAAATCTTCACTTTCCCTAGATGTAACTTGGGAATATTCCAGCCCTTAAGCAAAGCTATTTGAAGGTACCGTCCTAGTGCAGATAAGAACTGATTTTGGCTCAATGTGCCTTCACTGGATATGCTCCACCCTGTAGAAACACCTCTCCCTGATCAGAATGACAAAAATGTAGGCCAGAGAGCAGACAGTACTAGTTCATTTTTGCTCACTTTTTAAAGCCTTCTTTGCAAGCATCTTTTCTCTCTCTCTGTGTATGTGTGTGTCTACCCCTCCTCTTTAATTTCTTTTCTCTGTAGGGCATTGAAAGTGCTTTTCAGGTGGGAGGGCAGCAGTGTAAAATTGACTACCATTCTAGTCAATTTGCTTCAGCAGCCATTCCATGTGTAAAGCACTTTATAAGAAGGAAGCTTTTTAGACATGAAGACCAAGAAATCTATTCTTTTACAGCCACGAAGTCCCTGTGAAATCAGAGGTTTCAAGAACTCATGCGAGGATAGAATTTGGCACGAAACCCAGTGGAAAAAAAAGCCTATTAAGATCTTGCAATCTGTTTCCCCTTGTTTTTCTTATTAGCAGGAGGAAAATAATTTGTTCTAGAGAAGAATGTTTTTACCCAAGAACTTCAAGCAGGTTTTACACAGTACCACTGGAGCACTTTTCACTGACTTCTACCGTCTGAAACCAAATTTTAGTGTTATTTGAAAATCAAATAGAGCCTAGAGAAATACAATGATCTGCCTACACCCAGCTCATGTGTCTCATGCTTGGTTGAGTTGGTATCATCCAGTGATAAGTACCATCCGTTTCAGTCTTCTGCTGTTTACTGTTTTTCTATGACCTTACATAACTTGTACTTAACTCAGTATTTAAGCTGTAAAGGCTGTACCTTTAACCACTTTCACTTAATATGTTGAGGGCTGGTGTTGAGGACAAACACAACTGTTCTTGTTGCTGTTGATCTGGGAGGAAGGTCATTCTCACTGAAAACATGTGGTTGCTGCTGGACATAGGAAAACCTGGCAGCCTTCCACGTGGCCACGACAACATCCAGACCCATCAGATATTTAGTGTAACCAATAAGTCTTTGAAAGACAAACAGTCTCACTGATTCTTTCTCACAAATGCTTCAAGGCCATAATTTAAGAAAAATCCAAAACAACAACTAGTTGCCAAGTCCATCATGTAATCCCAATTGTGGAAAATCTGCTACTAGGTAACCCAGAAAGTTGGCCAAAGAAAGAGTGGGCCAACCTGCATCTCAAAAATATGGATAAGGCCTGGGGAGGCCACTAGAGAGTGATTTAAACCTACCTGTCAGGGCCAGCTCAGGGCAAGCAGAGAAGCAAGTCCCCTGGAGAGATTCCCAAAGCCTCTCGTAACAGGTCAGAGAATGCTACAAAACAGGAAGGAACTTCAAGAAGAAATGTTGTGGCTACCCCAAGACGTCCTGAACTATATCCTTCTCATTCAGACAGGCACTTTTTCTAACCTCAGCTTAACGAAAAAAGGTAATGGTTCTACAGTAATTTGTGTTTAACAAGCTTTATTGTCAAAAAAAGCTTTTGCCTAAAGCCTAGTGAAACATTTTGTTTTGTGCTTGAATCACTCACTCTGTCCTGCCCACAAGGTTATTCCCTTTGGCTTTGCACCAGCTTTTTTCTGTATTTGAAGACTGCTATCATGGTTCTACTGAGTGTTTTCATCTTTAGTCTAAACAACCCAAACCCTCATAATCTTTTCTCACAGGTTGCTATATTCCTCTGTTCTGATGCACGTAAGAATTAAACCTGAATTTAGCTAAGCTGTAAAAGAGAAGAACTACTGTAAAATAGTATTTTCCACAGCTGTAACAGAGAAGAAATACTTCATTCATTTTGCAGACTGTGCTCCTGTTTTTAGAACTCAAAAATTGTCCCCTCCACTTTTTTTTACATTAGTATGGCATTCCCCATTCATGTTCAAGCTGCAGACAGCTACAACCCTTAACTCCTTTCCTTTACCACTGTTAATTGCTTCGTTGTTTCTCACTGAGTTGATTCTATGAACAATTTTTGTCTAAGTACAGAAACTGACTTATTTAAATTGCATCCTGGTTTTTTTCCGTACCATCTTTCTAATTTCTAAAGATCCCTTGGAATTCTAATCGTGTTTTCTATACCTGGTGTCTTCAAAGCTTTGTGGCATCTGCAAATTTAACATGAACATTCTTTATCCTATCAATGAAGCCCCTAATGAAAATATTTAACAGTATCTGGCTCAGGACAAATCCATGTGGAACCACATTTGATACATCCTTTTCTATTTCCAGTAAATCATTGGTAACTATTCTTGACTATGGTTTCCCAGCTCATTTTGCTAATACTACAAAGTAGATCTTCTTCTAGATATTGAAATGATCACTTGTTAAGGACAATTTTATATGAAACAAGAATGCTTTAAAGCATCTCTAAAGTTAAGATCTATAGTTTCAAGAGATACGGGATAGAAACACAGTTCCTAGGCTTCTAGCAGCTTTGTGACTGCAAAGAGTCCTTCCTGAGCAGTTTTACACCCAGGGGATGTTATCTCTTCACCTGCCCCAGCTTTTTCCCACTGTAAAGAAATCACATCCAAGGAAAAAAAACCCATTGAGCTGATACAGAAATTCATGGAGTTTGGAGTGGTATGCAGTATGGAGATCAAGTCATGAAGTTATGTTGTCTCTGAGCACACTCTGAGAATTCCTTCACACCCTGGAAAAATCTTTTAACTAAAGATCCCTGTTCCCATCTTCTAATTGTGGAGGGATTCTGCAGGTACGTGCAACAAAAACTGTTACCTCCCAACCAGTTCATCCAATCTAGCCAGTTCCATCAGTTTTACCTCCTTCACCTCTACCAGTGCCTGAGAAAGGGAGCATCCAGACCCAGCCTTGTGTACTAGCTTGGCCCAGTTGGTTGATCAAAGGAAGGAATGTTGGCCTGAATTTCCTCGGTTACATGCATTACATTAGGCCCTTATCGTTACTTTGATGTCAGTTTTTGTGGTTTAATTATATACTAAGAAGTATTCTTAGGTAAGCTAGGAAGAGCTGTCCTTATGACTCAACCAGCTACTTTTTGGCCAGCTGACTGTACAATTAATTAACATCCTGGGCATCAGTTCTGCAGTCCTACCCCAGGCAAATCTCCCATCAAAGTGAATGGGAGTTACCATCTGTGCAGGGCTGAACAGAGAGTCAATAGAACAGCACTACAAGTTTGGGCAAACAGTCAATCTTTATGAATTTTTCAGTAAAGCTGTTAAACTGTTTTTAGATTAAAATATTCCTTTTTGTTTGAAGAGATTAGTTTTGGTTTGTTTTTTTTTCCTTAACTAGTGTGTTTGAGTTATTTGTAAGCAGGATATTGGTGAAAACATTCAGAGAGGTTTTTTGTATTCGGTGTTTTAATTTGTATTCCTTCCTTGGTGTGGGGACATTTGAGCATGGTGCATCTGAAAAAACCAGTGTATATGTACCACATCTAGTGCCTAGAAGAAAAGTTACTCCTCTGAGATAGACAGTTGTTCATGAAAAACTCCAGGTTGAAAGATACACTCCG
The DNA here is from genome assembly GCA_013400495.1 of Nicator chloris. Taxonomy (NCBI): domain Eukaryota; kingdom Metazoa; phylum Chordata; class Aves; order Passeriformes; family Pycnonotidae; genus Nicator; species Nicator chloris. Next base: position 11,927 of record WAAE01002141.1, read on the forward strand.
GTCAATGCCCAGGGCAGCAAACATGAGGGTGTTTAATGTTTGGTAGTAGGCTAACATTTCACCCATTGAACTTCATGGTAAATCTGCTCTCAACTTCATAAAAAGAGAAGTCAATTCTCAATAGTTCTGAAGCACTTTCCCAAAATTTCAAATGCTGCTACTGGATAACCTTAACCAGAAATAGTTTCTATAAAATCAATTTAGTGATGGGTCACAAACATTTGGATCTTTCACAACACTGACTTTAAGAGGCAGTATAAGAACACAACAAATCCATGATGCTGTTAAAGACTTTGGGAAAAGCTCAGTGGGATTTAGAAGAGCTGAATCCCACGCTAACCTCTACCTTTCCCAATTCAATCTGATTTTGCTGTCACCAAGGACGTGGCCTCTGCAATGGTGCTGGGTCCCTTGTTGAACTCTCCTCACCTCAACACAACCTCATCCCTCAAAGACTTACAGACTCCCCACACCAGTCACAGCTCTGCTTCACTTCTGAGTTGTCTTGGAGACAAGAAGGTGCCTTGCTGGCTGACAGGGACAGAGGAGCAGCACAGCTTGCCTCAAGTGCCAAGTCACTGCTCTGGAGCTGCAGCCAGCACTAATGCTTGAGGGGGACAGAAATGGGTTGAAGACCAGAGAACAGGATATAACACTTGTTCTACAGCATCAGGACAGTCCAACAAAGCTGTGTATTCAACATGTCCAGTGCACGTGTTGGTATGGGGGTTGTCTGATGTGTTTCTTTCAAGAAGCTGCTGAAATCCAAGTGCAGACCCTGCCAAACTCAGAAATGTAATTTGGATTGAAAGAATTTGTCATGCTTTGCCTCAGAAGGCAATAACCTTAATTTGGTCCCCGACTACAGTGGCCACAAGAAGTAGCAGTAAACTGCATCTGTGATTCAGGAGAGAGTAAAAACTACAAGAAAATCAGTGATGGACCAAAAATATCTGCACTGGAAACATACATACATTGTATCTCACATGTCTCACAGAAAGGCTGTTCTTTGGCAGAAATAACAGATGCTGGTTTATTTTGTGGAAACAGAAGAGATTTTTTTCATACTGAAATGATCAAAGAATAAATTTAGTTTTTAGTTTTCTCTATATTGTGTTCAGCTGGGGCAGGAGGAGATTGGGATTGGGGGAGAATTTAAGAATCTGGTTGTCATTAAAGGAGGTTTTCAGACTAATACTTTCAGCAGTGAACTGTGCTGGGTAGAAATCTATCTTGCACTTGTCACATCAATATTAAATTATCTACTTTTTTCATTTTACAAGGGAAGATGTGAGCAGAACATTACTCAGCTGTCAGGATACAGGGCTGTGCTGCTGAGCAGAGTAAAGTGAATATATTCTACAATGCTGCAAATCCAACACAAAGGTACTGGAGGAGGGATTTGTGTCACCAGTTTTTCCTCCTGTGTTCCTGGAAGGCAGTTTTCAGTAGGCTTTGTTTTGATTGCTTTTTGTTAGGATGATATTTAAATGGGATCAATGGCCCTTTCTTCTGCAAAAATAGTGTCTCCTGACTATAACCTTACAGATAAGGACTGGGAAAATATTTTTAGCTTTCATCAAATACAAACTGACCAATGTAAAGCTACTATGATGACTTATACAGATGGTCCTTGCCTAAATACCAAAGGTTAATAAAGAACAATCCTTGCAACTCAGTTTTTACTATCTTGTGCATGCATTTTGGCATACCAGAAAATTAGCAGGTTAGAAGAGCATTAAGACACATACTAAGAACATTACAGATATTATATTTATGCTTCCCTAGACTAGGTATATGATAAAACAGAAAGAAGACCACAGAATTTCCTGATAATTCCCCCCTTTTATCTGGAAATCTTACCTCGTGGGTCTTCGACTTCGCTGTAATCGATTTTCCCATTTACAGGAATAATTGTGTAAAGGAGAGTCTTATATTCCTTGCAAAGACAATTTTAGACCACAGAGTGGTAAGACTTTCAGGGTTCAAAAAATTCCAGAAAGCTAAACCTGAGTGACTGAACTGTGACCATAGAGAGCAGACAGGGAATATGCTTGGGGACAGCTAAAAGTTCTATTATAGAAAAACAAATGCTGAAAACCAAGATAATTCCTACGCCTATCACTTCCTTCCAACATATTTGCATGTTAGCAGTGCTTTTTTTTACATTTCCCTGACTGTCAAGGTAGTGCTGTACTTCTGGGTATGCCAAGAAGTTGAATGAGAGCTCTTTTACGTGAGAAAGTTATGTACAATAAAAATAGAAAGTTGTATTACAGTGTGCTAGCAACTTTTCAATGTATGCATGTACTCAGTATCCTGCAGAGTAACCTCCCTTTCTCCCTTTATGTTTACTACTAGGTGAAAATATCTGAATGGGTTGATAATACCATTCAGTTAGTGTTGTCCACATTTAAAGCCTAATATATCATCAGACAGAAAGACAAACAAAAGAAAAGAAGAAAAAGCAAATTTACTCCACTAAATAAGCAAGTAACCACAAAGGCAAAATATCAAATACCAACCCTGAGACATTTTCCATAAAAATACAGACACCTCAACTCTCAGCTCTGTTCCTAACTCCCACCCTGGTGAGTCACTGTGCATGAAGAGCTGGACATTATTTGTTTGCCAAGAACACGTTTAATCTCGAATCTGCAGACTGACACCTGAGGTGCAAGAGATGCATACAATGCACGTCCCCAGCTCATTTTCAATAGGGGAAAACACCAAATCAGCTGCCAAAACAAGTGCAAATCTTCAGTGTCATCAGAAAGCGCTGAACTTAGACGATGCCGTCTGTCTCGTCTGCTCAGTTTCGTTTCCCCTCTCACAGATTCCTTTCAGCAGTTGCACTTCATGTGGCATTGGGTTACACAGAAGCCTGCTCAGCTCTTGTTTGATCTTGTTTGTTTACCTTAGTCATGTTATAAACACTAAATCTATTTTCCAGCTTATGACAAGTGCGTGCATTATTCTTTCTTTCCAGCATCCTAAATGCTGGCCACAGAAATGCTGCTGTTTTCTAGTTTCCATTTTCTCCTTTGACAGAAACAGCTACAGAGGTTTATGTGTAATTTGACTTCTACAGTTCACTAAGTTTTTGCAGTTCCTTACTCGTATGCTGAATGTGGAGACAAATATAATTTTTGGGTTTTTTTCCCCACTATTTTTGTGGAATGAAAAGGCAAATTGACAATTTGAACCCAACTATGTAATTCATCTCAGCTATGGCTAAGTTGTAGCAAAATATCTTGAGGAAGGAAAGTAGGAGGCAACACATCTCTTCCTCAACCAGATGTTTTTGCTAGGAAAAAATAAACTTCCATCTTTCAAATTCACTGTCAGTCAGGAGGGCCCAGGCTGATACCCACACCCTTGAGCTTGTTAAGTGTGAGGATGCTGCTGAACCACCCCAAGAATGAGTTTCTGGAATGACAATAACAGTGCATCCCTGGACCACCTCCAGTTTCCACTTGTGCCAGAGGCATATCTCATGGATGTCTGCCTTTCAGCATTTCTCATTTAGCTGTATTCCAAAACTGAGAAGCAGTATTTTCCCTTAAAACAAAGGCAGAACTTACCAGAACACCGTTTGATAAAAAGAACACTTTTGTACTGCTGAACATCCTGCACTACTAATAAATTCATAATGAGAATAAAAAGTGTTCAGCTCAGTGGGGAAAGGATAGATCCTTGTACTTCTTATAAATATAGCTACATATTTTACAAAGATCGTTTATAAGTCAGACCTAATATCCCTCTGCACCTTCTGCAGTAGAATATTGGAGACAGTGAAGAGGATGTAATTGGTCTTCAGGCCACATGAGGAACCTCCCACCTATACTCACTCACTGTGAGCCTGCTAATAACCAGCATTCTAAGGAAAGCAGCATCTTCATCTGCTTTGGATATATTTCTGTGTATTAGGGTATTTCAAAGGCATTTCAAAGCCACACAGCAAAATCTCATTTCAACACTGGCTCTGAATTTGATGGCAGCAAGAACTGGGCTCTAAGATACTGCCCAGTTTGCAGAAGCAGAAAACTTTTTCAAAACCTGCTCTCTGAAACGTATCAATTCAGGTCTTTCTAGTCCTTTACACCTTTATACAGCTTGGCAGAGCCACTGGAAAGCAAGAGTGCTATGGATCCTCTTCATTATTAGCCTTTTGCCCAAGGTGTTTTCCTTACTATTTGATTTTTCTTCCTTTCCATGCTTTTCTTTAGCTTAAGAGGTTCTGCATCAGCTGCTAGAATATGGATGCCCAGGACCCATTGTGGCATTAGGAAGTGTTGTGCTGAAGCTCTGCAGGCTCCAGTGACAGTAATTCCCCCCCATGCACATGCAGTGCATGTCTTGATCTGTCTTGACATCCACCACCAAATTTCCCAGAGCTTCCCTTCGAGACCTCAAGGGAGATATCTTTACAGTTCATGTGCCTTATCACTATTATATTCAAACAATGTGGTATGTGGAAGTAAATGCCCTGTCCTCACACAAGGGAGACAGGCAGTAAAGCCAGAGTACCTCTGTATGAATTAAGAGAAAGATGAAAAACATTGAGATAATGTTGTTAACCACAGCACTTGACAAAACATAGCAATGTCCCTAAAAAAAGCTCACCCAACACCCAATAGCCAGTGTTTTCTATCTCAGTAAACAAAATTCACACGTCGTTATTAAAATTAAATTATTAATAAAAATTAGATAACATGATACAGCTGAACTACAAATGACAGGGCTTACTCTCTCTATTCTGTCCTACTGATGTTATTGCTTGTGGTTTTATATCCCACTGTTATTTTCTAGGTCACTTCAGTTGTTTTGGAAAAGGACTGTATTTTTACTCATTTAAATGTCATACAAATGTACTTATTTACCCAGTGAATAATAGGAAGAGTTTCTGATCATTTGGGAAATCCGACAACATACTGTTTATGAAATCTACTTGAAGTTGAGCAGGGACCAAGAAAAACACTGAAAAGGACAGTTTTGCTATGAGGAGAAAAGTGTTTTTTAATCTGTAAAACTCCTGACATTGAAAGATGCTGACTGGAAAGGTCAGAGTGCCACTCTATGTTTGAAGGAGAGGGCCTTAGCTAAAGAGGTACTTACAGAGAAGGAACTCACAAATCCTGGCAGGTCATATACCCAAATCCTAAAGAATAACTGTAAGCACTTAAGACAGCCACAGAAAATGTCAGGGGAGAGCTGAGTGTTCTATATGGATATGCCACTTTTTCATGCTAAAGCAAAGAGGATTTGCTCTTAAAATCCCTCTGCACAAAGTGATGACTTCCTTGTCTGTGTTTGTGACTGTGTGGCTGAAACCAGTCAGACAAAGGACAGGGGAGAGATGATGAACCTCAGCAGGTTAAAACTGCTCCTGGAAGTTAAGGCAAGGGGGGCTGAAAGACACTCCTTTTAAGCAATGATGGGAGGTAGATTGGCAAAGAGGATGGCAAAGGTGGTGCCTGGAGCATAGTAAGGGATCCTGGGGAAGTTTGGAGTCGTGTTTGTAGATCCAGACACAACCCAGTGAATGCTGAACCTCAGGAATACTACCAGAGCTGTGCAACAATGCTCAGCAGCAGTGCTGCTTGTGAATGTACACATAAAACTACTGCCCAGACATGGAACAACACTTGGAAACAGCTGCTTGGTGTCTCCAGAAAGAACTGATTCACTTGAGCGGCTCCACCTTCTTGCAATTCATGAAATTGAAACCCCACAGAAAAGCATGGATCTGAATGTTCAGAAATACTTGGGAAGTGGACGATTACTTGGCCATTTTCTAGAAAGTTTGAATTGTAATCTAAATTAATGGAGTGCACTGAGTCACACAGTTATTTCACAATGTATAATCATCAGGCATCCACCCCATTTCTTTAAGAAATTTTGTAAATTTCCTAGTGAAAGAAGAAAACAGTAAAAACCTTAATCTAACATCAAAAAGCCCCACTGCACTTCTCAGTATTCCTGCACAGCTCCTCTACCAGCACAGCACTGTTTGTACTTCTCTGGGCCAGCCTCCACATCAGGAGGCTGTAGCCAAAAACAGGGTTGTTCTGGATGCTCACTCTCACATCCCACAGTTACAAACTTCACCAAATTCAGCCCCAAAGCTTCTTAAACAGAGCTACATTTGGTGGTGCTTGTGCACAGCACTGAGACGTTTGATATTGAAATCTCACATATGCCCTTCATTCTAAAATAATTAGTGATTGTAATTTTGTCCCAGGCTGTGCACTGTCTACTCAGACACCACACAGAACCCAAGCCTGTGCCATCTGCAAATACATTTGAATAAGGGAGTTTTGAGCACCTGCCAGAAAGCAGAATATCAGCAGAAAAATACATTTACTCAAAGAGAATGAAAATTTGCATGGCAGCAAAAAATAAACCAAACATTGCCATCACCATTATGCTGCTGAAGTGCAATTGTAAATGTGCATTGATTGTTTGCTCACTGACAGCAAACAAGAAACAGGCTGCTTGTGTGGGAGCAGGATACAGTCTCTTCAAAAAGAAAAGGATCTTCTAAAATATCAAGTCAAACTGCTAGGAAATGCATCTGTCCATTTTTATTTCTTAAGTGAGAAAAATAAGTGGGTTTGATAATTAAAAAACCCCAAACAAACCAAGCAATCAAACAAACAACCCCAAACAAACAAACAAAAAACCAAACCCAAAGCAGGCTTTTCCCTGGAAGTTCCTGAGAAAAAACTGTATTGCCCTCAGAGCTTAATTTTTTTTATTACCATCTATAATTGTTTCCCAGGGTGTAATCACTCACATGTAGCTGGAACAGTACTGACTGGAGAATGTCTCCTATATAGGCTTTATTTATTTTTTCCAGAGAAGGGAGACAGAGGCCTGAAGCCATGATTTTGTCTTCATTCTGTGTGCAACATATCTCAAGGACAGAGCACTGGACTGTAAACAAAAGGGACAGCTGTAAGGTCATGAACATTCCTGGAAGCCTATTATACACAAATACAATGTGGAAAGAATATGGAAATCAGACTGAGCTTTAGCAATATTCATTTTATGCAGAGTTTTACATGTTTCTAAGAACCCAAGCTATTTCAAATTCTATTAGATCTTTTGTGTTGTATCATTTAATGTATTACAAAGCAGCTTTAGCTAACAGCAGAGGTGGGGGAGAAGTACAAATCTCACAGCAGAGCATAATATAACCTTCTCGAGTCAAAACGTTGTCTTGTTTGGAACAAAAAGTAACCTTACATAAAAATGGGAGTTTCAGTGCTAACTACACTACATGGAGACAACTGAGGAAGTATCAATGGGAAAGAGATAAGAAATGTTACCTATGTGTTCTGTAGGTTATTTTAGTCCTACCATCTTCCATTCTGCTTCTAGGCTGACCCTTTTAAACTTGTCCTTTAAGTAAGTAAATAATAATAATAATAAGAAAAAGGCCCTAACAGTAACAGTTTCATGACTCCAGGAAAGGACAGAAATCCTGTGCAGCATATTGGTCTTTTTCTGGTTAGGTTTTGTTGGGGTTTTTTTTCTGCACAGGGTAATATTTTCAAGACATGTTTTTCCCTGCATATTGTGCTTACACAGACTTTTTGGTGGTGCTCCAATAGAAAAACGTCTGCATGTGCAGTTCTAAAAAGCTTTTCAGCAATGTAAATGATTAAAGACACAGGGACTCAAAGCCATACAAATGCAGTGAAAAGCAAAATGCCTGTTGGCTGCTGTACATGACTGAGTTATGCATTGCTTTCTCCTTATCTTCATTAAAGTTTGCACAGGAAAGTCATGTTCTGTGGTCCCTCTTCTGTGTCCAGTGCTCAGCCCTATTCTATGTCCAAAGCACTGCCTCCTCATGCAACACGCACCAACTCCTCAAGTTAGTATGGGGACTAGAGTAAAATTAAATGGCTACTTCTAAATTCTTCAGCTTTTGGATTATCACATGGCTCTTGGCACTGCAATTCCATGAATGATTACCCATGGATCCTTACCTATTCTTTTACTGGATAGTACATGCCAAGAATGACACAATGTCAAGTTAAAAAAATATATAAAATCTCTCACCTGCTCCTAATAACTCCCCCTTCCTACCTAATCCTTTTTTTTTTGCCTGAAAGAAGAGATAGGCCTCACAATGAGCCCTGAAGGTCAACAATCTTGAATTCCACTGGAGCAGCACGAGCAGCAAATTCCACAATTAAGAACTAATATAGGAATGTCAGGGTCCCACGTGATTTCAGTGGTTGTAGTCGAGGTTCAACTCCATGCATGAAAGCCCTGCTTGTTAAAAATCAACACAGCAAATTACCCCTACAAACAAACGAGACCAAGGCCTCTTACAGATGGCAGTATCATATTCTTGAATATTGAGCTAATATTTATTTGTTGCTGCAGCATCAAGTCTGCATGACAAGCATATGCCAAAGTGCCAAGAACCTCCAAAGAGAGCACCTCTTCTGTTCTGGTTCCTCCCCAACCAACAATTGGCATAAGGAATACAATATTGTTTCTGTAAGAGCTGAACAGTGAGAAGTGACCTGCACAGTCTTCGACAGACGGAAAATCACAAGCAGAAAATTCATTTCTCACTGAAATGCATTTCTCACCACCATTTCTTTGATACCATTATAATAAAATGTTTGCTATTCTAAGGAGGTCTCCTGGATCCACATCACAGGCAGAGGCTAAGTATTTTATTGGCAGTTTCTCCTTTAGCAGCTACTCAATCCAATGAATCTGTCTATTTTACCTGCTCTGCACCACTCCCAGTAAAATGTGATCAGTAGATAAATGGGAGAGCAAGAGGGAGGAAGCAGCAGAGATGGTCTCAGTGCCAGCAGCTATCAGCCAGGCAGGTTTGTGTGCCATTAGGAGAAAGAAATACAAAGTGCTCTTTCTGTATGCTCTTCTTTGTATTAAAGCAAAAGCTCCAGGGAGTAACTTAAAATCAAAGGCTGACAGGGCACAGTGAATCTGAACAGTTATAAGACAGCTGGGGAAGGAGAGGCACACAGGTGCAGAGTGGAAGGAGGAGAGGAAGGAGGAGATGTGGATACAGAAACAAAGTTCAGCAGTGAAGCATAAATCCACCTCACCCCTTCATCTTGTTCCAGCAGATGCTGGAAAATAGCTAAGTTTAGTTATTTTAGAGTTTTTCTGACTTCTGTTGAGATGACAAAGTGCTTTCAGCACGTCAGAGACACGTGAGTTTTCCCCTTTTTTATTTTTTAATTGTTCAAATACATTTAATGAAGCCAACATAACCAAGCATTTGGAACTCCCTGCTAATATACCAAAGTGCTGAGGCAATCTGAGTGGATTTACTTGCAAAATAGTTCCTGTTTTATTTGCTTTCTGTGTTAAGAGTCCAGTGCCACAGAGGACTTGGCAAGCCTATAGTGTTCAGTGTTTATCATGAAGAACTGGCTTTTTATTTCTTCCCAGGACACAATGTTGATACAGAGTGAATTCAGTACTGAAACAATGCCTCAGGATGACATTAACAGACACTGCTGTGGCATATGAAATCTTTCAATATTTATTCTGTTCATATTCCCAGCAGTAACAATGTAGTTAATAAATTCACCTGAACTCTCCACTAGAATTTTTCATTTCCCATTCTAAGCTGTTTTAAAGTGCTCCTGTGCACTTTACCGTAGCTGCTCTCTTTTGTCACAAATATAATTTCTTCTTAAGAGTGGAAGAGTCTGATCCCTGTAGATCCCAGAATTATCATATCCTACATATTAATCAAAGTTTGTGAATCTACTTAAGATTATAAGATTAAAGTAACCTAAAAGTTTAAAGCATAAATATACATACATTTATTTTTAAAAAGAGCTGGAACATGTTGGCAGTCTTAGAACTCACACTATTTTCTTGTTGGGTCAATAGAAAAGGATTTTCTCGGCTGATATTTGAAACAGACTGCTGCTAAATCCTATGCAAAGTCTGGAATGCATCATGCCTACATGTGCTTACATTTTTTTATATCACCAAGATAGCTAATTACACAGCATCGCTTATTTATTTATAACTGTATGACTTTGATGCTCTGATGCCTATGAGATTCCAAAATCACGTACAGCTTCAGCACAGGGACCTGCTTCAACAGCAGGGAACTGGACACCTCAGCTCATTTCAGGAGCTCATTCGAAAGCAGTGTGAGCAGCAGGTCCAGGGACGTGCTTCTCCCCTTCTCTTCTGCCCTTTTGGGACCCTGCCTGGAGTTCTGCATCCAGCTCTGGGACTTCCAATACAAAAGAGATCTTGGAGTGAGTCCAGAGGAGCCCTGAAGATGCTCCAAGGGCTGGAGCACCTCGGCCAGGGACACAGGCTATAAAAGAGCTGGGGGTGTTGAGCCTGGAAAAGTGAAGGCTCCTGACAGACCTTAGAACTCTTTCCTCTGCCTAAAGGGGCTACAAGAGAGCTGGGGAGGGACTTTCTACAGGGGCATGGAGTGACAGGACAAGGAGGAATGTCTTCAAACTGACAGAGGGTAGGTTTAGATTACACATTAGGAAGAAATCCTTCCCTGTGAGGGTGGTGGGGACCTGGCACAGGTTGCTCAGAGAAGCTGTGGATGCCCCATCACTAGAAGTGTTCAAGGCCAGGTTGGATGAGGCTCTGAGCAATCTGGTCTAGGGGAAGGTGTCCCTGCTCATGGCAAAAGGTTTGGAATGAGATGGTCTTTAAGGTCCCTTCCAACCCAAACTATTCTGAGGTTCTGTGATGATTCCATGATTTCATGCATGGAATATGGCAGGTCTTACTTTGCATCATACTCCAGGTTACGATAAAAATTAAAAGCGTAGACTAAAATCCTCTCCTGCTTTAACTATCATACCTCCCTTTGCTTCTGTGGAGCAATGCTAACTGCTGAAGAACTGGACACATTTTAAAATCCCTAATGAAAATTCACTTAGGGTTTCACCACTGGGATCACTGAATGCTGTGTCAGTGTGTGGGCTGTATGTGAACAAAAGGGTTTTCTTTAACACATGCTGAAAATGGAAACTATCATTAGCAATGATGTTCTGACTGTGAGGCATTTTCCAGTGACAACTTTTACAGAGAGAAGTGGAGAGATCTGGCCTAACACTGAATTTAGGGGGTTTTTAAGCACAAGTCCCATGCAGAAGTGCAATGACTGTTACTCAGTGTCCTACCTGCACCTCAAAGAAACATTCCCACCAGAGGTGTTCACCTCAGGTTTTCTTAGTGCAATCCTGAAAAAAGCACTTAGGGACTTAAGCACATGTTCATGTGGTTATTTGTATTTGTACAACATTTACAGGTAAATGTGTGTGGATCACTTCACCCTGACTAAACTAAAATCATCCTTTAAACTGAGCAAAACAAAAGTTTCAGAATAAAATTTCACTGGGGTTTTAGGAACTGAGGAATACTACAAATTTAAATTACAACTTGGTAAAAGGTAATTACTCTTGAGGAGATGCTTCCTCTGAAAGCAGTTCCTATCTTAAAAAAATTGTCATATTATAAGCTCTAAAGTATATACTTATAAATTTTAAAGACTGTTTAGTAAGAACTTCATGTGCTCTGAGTCCTAATTTACACTGTAAATGGACAAAAAAGGGATATATTGTGAATTTAAGTCAGGACAAAAATCATGTAAACATGAAAGGGCGATTTGAAGAACAGACAACTGTCTGAAAAATTTCTGGTAGTTCTTATTAATCATATATAATCATACTTCTTCCATTTGTTTTACATCACTGTGAATTTGAGTGGACTCAATATCCCATTTTTACAGACCATTCAAATTGCCAAGCAAAAGACAAAATGTTATTAAAAATGAGTTCAAAACCACTGCAAGATCAGTGGATCTAACAGCAACTGCAAAACAACTTACATTTAAACTCTTATTACACTAAAACTCAAAAAACTTAGGCCTTGCTTAGATTTATTGGAAAGATACAGAATAATGCAAAAATATTCAAAACACCTATTCCAACACGTCATCTGCCTGTTGTGGCAGCTCTTTTCTCTCTTCCTATTTTGACCTTTATTACAGGGGCACAGCAAAATGCCAGCTAATGAATGAGAATCCACTTTATTTTCACCAGTTCCCCTATGATCAGTCCTATATAGGTGAAATGTGTTTTCCCAGCCAGGACTTGACTTTCACATAAAAATATCAACTCTGCTATATTCTGGTCACATACTGATCCTGGTCTTTTTACATCTTCTCTTTAACTAGGTACACAAGCTATTGTTTTGATTGAAGAAATAGAACTGTTAACTCTTGGTTGTTGTACTCGTTAACCTGTGATCTAAATAAAGATTTCTTTAGCAAATTTTCTATATCCATCACCAGGAATGAAATGTGTGCAGACTTCACATGTGACTTTCCACTCACTTTCAATTTAATAAAAATAGAATCCCTAAGTGTTTGAATGTACAGTTCCCACTTTGTTTCTAAATTTGGGGCATTACTTTAAATTATTGTTTGAAGCATCTCTCCCTTAAGGAGATCAGAAGGAAAAAGGACAATGTCTAACTGTAAAATCGTGATTGTGGGGGAGTTTTCTTTTACTCAGTGTTCTGCAAAAAGCTGTTTTGTGGCATTGCAGAATGCCATGATTTGTTGCATCTTACTGCAAGGTGAAAGGAAACCTCATCATCTGATCACCACTGTATCTTTACAAGCCCTGAAGATAAAGTATGGAAAATCTATAACTGCAATGTTATGTCTGTTGCTGCTGCACTCTTTATTAATCAATCAATGCCTCTCAACAAAGCTCTTTCAGCCTCCTCCTGTACCAGTTAGACCTATAATCAGCTAGACAAAAACAGTTCAGAGATGCATCCTTTGTGCTTCTGTGTAATTTACATACACTAAAAAAATCCCTCAGTGTGCTATTCATAACATATTATGTAGTATAGAACGCACCACATTATGTGCTATAATCACAGCCATTACTTAAATTGGCTAAAACGTTTTTGTACATGCTGGAGTAAATTTCACTATTAAGACCAAATGGATTAGATCATTGTTTCCCTATTTCCTCCCTAAGTAAAACACAATTGTTAAATAAGTCCCTGACCTTCCTGTGCATGTAAGGTAGGATGAGAGTACTGTTACAGAAATGACTGTTGTAACAATTTGTAAACATTTGCACCTGATATACAGACACCTTCTGGCTAATTTTTAATAATGAAAGGGAATTTTCTGTATTTTCTGAGACGGAACAACAGTCATCAGTGGAGCAAAAAGCATCCCGTGCTGCATGGATAGGAGCTTCAGCTGCTGCCATTTCAGACACAGGATCGATTCCTCGCCTTTGCCTGGCGTGGCTCTCTCGGGGCCTGCCTCACCTGAAGTCAGCCCGGTCATTTTCACCCCCTACTGTTCGAATAAAAAGTCAGATTTGGAAGAGTTCGCATTGCAGCTAGTGACTGCACACCAGATTCTACTTTGCTCTTTTTTTTTTGTAGGTGAATAGTCCAGAGGGGAAGGAGCCTTCATTTCACCAGCTCGTCCACCTCGTGCAGCCCCTGCACTGGAGGGTCAGCAGCTCCGCAGTGATCAGAGCTCCAGGTCAGCTGCACACAGCCTTGCAAAGAAAGTCATCTGTTAAGGACTCAGGGAAAGATTTATTTAGAAAGCTTCCGTAGGAGGCCAGTGATGTGCACACAAAGGGTGACAAGTCCCAGGTGCTCAGCTGTTTTCAGGGCAGGAGCAAGGCTGACTTACAGGGAGCTGGGTTGCTCTGGAAAAGAGTAGGTAGAAGCTTGGTTGCAGGGATGTTGTCTGACTCTTACAGAAATGCTGGGAAGCAATTAAGTTTTACTTCTAGTTAAAAACTCATATTACACTTCTGTAAGCTTTTCTGAAGCTGTCAGCACTGTAAGAGATTACTTCTGTCCCACTAAAATCAAACATCTGGCTGTTAGAGAAGACGAGAGTACCTTGAATAACAAAGAGGATGTTAGAGCATTACAAGAAACGTGTATCTTATACAAACCAAACTATAATATGCTGTGGTCACAACATGCATTGTGATCTCTTCAAACAGCTGTTTAGGCATTTTGATAAAAAAAGTAACATACAGGACTTGCCTAAAATTTAAATCTCTCCTTTTATAAATATTTCTTTTTTCAACTCCTTCAAATAAGTTGTGATGAAATAAAAAGAAAAAAGCTAGAACAGTACAGAAGTTAAGATCAGAGAGAGCTTCTTCCTCTGTATTTCCATATCCCACTTCCCTTAATAATATCTGTAAATGTGAATTTGGCTGGTTCCTTTGAGAAATTCATGGTGGAACATACTCTTACCAAGAGTCTGAATTCTTAGGAACCATCATTGGCTACAAGTGGAATAATACACATTCATTTAGATTTTTTCCAGCATGACACTAAGGCCATTAACTATCTGAGTTCAAATCCACACTCCACGAATGGATAGCAAAAATGTGAATCACCAAGCTGAAATCTAATTCTCCAGACACTGAACTTCCCTGCACCACTTATTAGAAGATACAAAGCCAACAAAAAATTTCACTCTCCAATTCCAGTTTCCAAATGCTATCTATCACCACTTTGCTCTTCAGTGATAGAGACTACTGGAGAGCACACCCCACAGAACAGTGCTCCTAAGAAGAAATGCAGAACGTGGGCAAACTGGGCCAACATGCACCCTAAAATATTGCTAAGCTTCCCTTCATTACTGTAAGGTCTGAATCTCAGTTTTGATCTGAATAGGCCGGAATTTTGTGAAAGTCTGAATTCAGTTCTCTAGCTTGTAGCTGAGGTCCTTATTTACTGATGCAAATTCAGCACCTGAGTTTTGATTCAACTTCATCTATATATCCATGTCCTTTTCACAACACAGCAGGGGCTGTATGGGGAAGTGTGGCAGTAAGACTGTCCCTGAGGGTGAGCTGTATTGGATGTAACATGCTCCAGAGAGCTGTATCCAGTAGCATGGTGTCAAACACACAACTGGATTAGCAAATCTCATTGGACAAGTCTGGAAACCACAACAGATGCTGGCAATCACAGAGACAGCGTTGGAGTGCAGCCTCACCCCAGGTCTCTGTTATGTTGAATTCTGACAGGGACTGACCTTTCACAAGCTTCTTTGGATAGAAACAGTCAGAAGGTCTTCTCTGTTTGTCTGCTATCAAATAAATAGGTCTTAACATGCACAATATTTGAACAAAGATATCTAGCTGTGTCAGTTCTCTACATGAGCAAAAAGCCTCCCACTAAAATAAGGTGACAGAATTAAAAGATCACCTCTCTCAGTTATGTGATTACCAAAACTGAGAGAGCCTTTACAGCAGAATGTGCTGCAAGCCTCAGAAGTCTGCAATCACTCACAAGTTAACTGGGAACTGTAGATGAAATTTTTTCTATAATCTTCTTTTGTCAAGTAATGGTACACTTTGCAGTTAATACAAGAATCAGGTTGATTTGACAATGTACATGGTGAACACGGTGTACATGGTAAACATGGTACCACAAATGTGCCTCTTAACTGCTTTTATTTACTTACCAATCTAAAATTCAGGTATATTTCTGCAGGTGTTTATATGCTGTCTACAGCTGGAGAGGAGCTGACTGACTTGTTGGCTTCTAACAACTAACCCAGTTAGCATCTCCTTTAGGCTTGATGGTTTTTAAAGGTAGCTAATATTCTTCCTTTTCCAGTCTCCTCTAACTCCCTGTTCTTCCTTCACCCCCCCCAACCCTCACCTTTTCTCTTTCTCTAAGGAGCAAATGCTAGCAGAATTTATATTCAGCATTTTGTCACATGGCAGACATCTATTTTTCACTTGTCATATTGGCCAAAATTAAAAGAAAAGCATGTTAGTATCTAATCAACTAATGCAGATTCTCTGAGTCAAATTGTCATCAAAAATAGGTTCAAAAAATACTTGAAAATTATTGAAGTAAGAATACTCAGGCTTGGATAACAAGGGACAAAATTTCTGCATATCCATTAAGGATTTTTTTTTTATAAACTGGAACAAGACAGAGGATGGGCACAGCTAAAAGCACATTGGAAAAATCAATAGCCATAAACAGCAGATCCTTTTTAAACAAATCTATCTGTAAAAAGAAAACTGAAAGTGAACAATTCTTTATCCTCCAATAAAGAGCTAAAAATTTATATATGCTGCCAGTTTGAATAGGACCTACCATGTTTAATCTATTCTGGGTTATATTTTGCCCTAGATGAATCAATTAGAGGCAGCCATTCCCCAAGGTGAAAATATACATTAAGAGGAAAAGACACCATGCCAAACAACCTTTCATTTATTTAAGTAGGAGTAGTAATAATAGCAGCAGTGGTGTTTTCCCTTGCTTGCAATGAACGTAGGTGGATTTTATCTCCAGTGAAACATCAGTATGCGATGTAATAGTTGTAAGAAACCAGGTGACACTCCTCCCTGCTTGATAACACAGAGCTCACTTTTCTTTTATTGATTTCCCCACATAAGTGGCCTGTATGGAACATAACATACTGCTTGGATTATGCTCCACAATGCTTGAAAGAGAGTGAGCCCAGTAAGCAAAAGGTTCCCAGCTGCATAAACAATCACACCCTGCTTACTGCCTGATCTAAGAGTGAAACAGCTGTATTAGCCTTGGCAGAGAATTATTTCAGACACAACTGCACTTGATTTATGTAGGGGATCCATGAACATGAAGCCAGACTTGAATTTCTGGGAGTTGATATGGTCAGACTCACTTTTGCTGTGTGCAACCAAGGTCAAGCAGCAGCAGCCTGGACTGGACTGGGACTGGACACTTTTGCCCAGGGTATAGTAAAGTCATTTAAGAGAAGATGGTTATTTTTCCCTTTTTACCAAAGGCATGGGGTGCAGTAACATCTTTTCTCAGTGATGGAGAGATCAGAAGGGGTTTTGATATTTGAAGATACACAAGTCACAGTTATATCAGTTTTAGTTAGACTGAACCATATTTAGGTGGGTGAGTTCTGACAAACTACAGCCTTTTAAGGACCCTGTCCTGTCCATATTCCACCCTACCAGTTCCTTGGTGCTCCACCCCTGCCATTCTGCTTTCTGTCCCCACAGCTGTACAGTTGTCTCCAGATGACAGCACTCTAACTTCAGAAATGGCCAATAAAACCAGGCAGCAAAACTTTCTAGCCTGTCTAGCCACCCTCTTCAAGTTTATGAAAGCAGGTTTTCAGAGCTCACAGTTCTCTTTGATATTAATAATGTCTCCAAGAGCACAGGGACACATGTGATTAAATTCTGAGAACTTTTCTTACCTAACAAGGTAACAGCTTCCTAAGGAAGAAAAGCAGTGGAATTTACTCTCTTATAAGACTATATACTAAAGCTAAAATGACATAAAGCGGGTTTTAGCTTGTAAGTTTAGTAACCTCTGTAAAGGCTGTAAAAGCAACAGAGCCAAGCATCTTTCCAAATTTTAAATAAACTATAAAGAGAAGCGTTTGAAAGGTCAAAGATTCTAGCAAAACAAAGGAGTTCAGCTTCCAATGCACACTGCCTAAATGCCCAAAACTTGTTTATATGTCTAAAGCAAAATTGAGTTATAATAGTTAATGGGGTGGGGAATTTAAGAAAGGGGGGGTTAATCTCTGTATTCCAGGCATGAATTAACCACAAAAAAACCCACCACAGAGTGGGTGAAGCATTTGTAAGTATTAGCTGCTCCCAGAGAGAGAGCCCTGAACTCAGTGGCTCAGTAAACCTGTCCCACAAGGCAACTCCTTTGTTCCCTCACACAAAGCACATTTAAGCACGTTTTTATGCAGGATTCAGGATTTGGTTCCGGTATTTTAGAAGTGGTAAAATGTGTGTGCCATGTTGAATGCCATCCTGCACCCAGGACTCCTGAGAGTTCTGAGGCTTCTGTTCCCACGTAAATTCCCAGTTTCCATGTGATCTCAGGCTGGTCACCCAACCTTGCAGTCTTTCAGTCTACCAGCCTGCAGCATGGCTATGATGGTATTTGTCTGTGTGAATAAGATATTTTAAGACTGAGCATTTTCATCATGGTTTAAGAGTCTCAGATGAAAAGTATTACATAAATCCAAAGGATTTAATGCTTAGGAAGATGAAACATGGGAAATTCTTTTCAGTTATTTTAAACTACTGACAAGAAAGTTTTTAAAATTTTGTTAAATTTGAACATGTATTTATAAAAAAAGGCTTTTGGGGTAAAATTTGTCATTCTTTTCTGATTACCCATTTTTAACAAGTTTGCTTCATTTGCAGGAATGGGAGAGCAATTGAAACGAAATTGTAAACCAACGAAAGTCAGAATATATTGTAGATGTGTACAAAACCTACCAGTTTACAACCTGCAAAAGCTTCCATTCAAAAAGGAAGGCAACCTGCCACACACTGCAGAAGCAATCCATTTTGATAAAATGCATGTCTTTGTGAATCATAAGCAGACTTTCCACAAAACTGTCTCTCTTTTTCTCCTGATTCCCTGCAGACGTGTGCAATTTTCACTGCCTGTCAGTTTATCAAAAAGACCAGAGCATCAAATTTCAGCTCTGGATTGTCAGGTCTGATCCCTATTTCCTTTCAAATTCCAAAATACTGACACATTGATTGGAGTTCATAGTGTCAGACAACAGCACTTAAGAGACATTTTTGCTAAAATATAGCTTCTGATCTATCTTTTATGTTGGGTTGGAGGGTTTTTTTGTTCCTTTTGCAGCCTCAGGAGTATTGATCTGGGACTCATTAATATATGATTTTCACCAAGGAGTAAGCAATTCGCTCAAACAAAACAGTTCTTTTGTGCAACCTTTTAAAAGGGGGCCCATCAGAGGGGATTCATCTAGCTTATTTAGCTTGCCAGGACATCCCCCTCACACTTCCATGAATTGCCTGGGTTTTTAAGTTCCCAAATGTAAGTAAGAAAGATCTACAACAAGTGCTCACAGCTACACAGAGTGCTCAGTGTATTGCAAAGTTCTGGCATCTTAATAACATGTAAAAGTTGTGACCCCCTAGCAGCAAACATTTTTATACACACACACACACACTCTGAAAAACACTGAATATTATCTGTAAAGCATCTTTAGCAAATACATTCTCAGGGCAGATTTTCTCCATCAGACAGTATCTAGGAATGATGTCTCCATACAGTGAATTGATTCTGACACAGGGTCCTCTCTCAAGTGTGGATCTCTGAGGTATTCAAAGAGTCATCCTGTCTCCTGTCTCCTGGACAATTGCCCTTTCTCACTGGAGATTGTCAGTGTGTTGGACACTGCCCACACCTGTAATTCTGAGGCAGCAGCAGCATTTGGGGTACTGCAGTAGCTCCACAAATTGCATAACAATGGATTTGAAGCACTCTAATTCGCGTGTAGGCTGTAATTCAATGGAAATGGTTAATTTGATTCTCCCTCAAGTGTGGAAGTCAGAGAATGCTGCAGTGTTTCTCCAATTACGCTAAGTAAGCTCACTTTTTTTTCCAGAAGTGCACAGTGAGGGGGGTTACTTCCTTCCTCCCCCCAACAGTATATTTAGCAATTTGTGCAGACTGCATGTATTTGGTTGTGATGCAGAATGAAAGATTTGTTTCTGTCTTCCCCTTCAGAGAACACACTTTTTTCTTAAATTTTTCATACTTGAACCAGAAACCCTTCAAGGATAATTCTTCTATATAAATATACATGTGTGTTTTTAAAAAGTGTGTGTATATGTATATATGCACATACACAAATATTTTGATCCAATAATCACCTTTTCCTGGGATTGCTATAGAGGGAGCAGAAAATGAAATATCTGTTCCACCATACTCTCAACTAGGCGTCTCCTTTCAGGGACAAAAATTGTTAGGGCTATTGTTAAATGTGGCCACACGTGGGAGAAAGATGGAGAGGTTAAACACATCTTGTACTTACTGGATGGAAACTTGCAGAAGCTTCTCAATAACGTTTGAAAGGAACAAAGAGTAAATGGGAAATTTTACAGAGTTTGAATTGGGATTAGAGATCAATGAATAAGCACTCCCTGGAACTTCTAAAGATGAAATAAAACCTAAAGTAATATAAAATAGATATACTAAATTCTTTATGTTAAAGCAAAAATTGACTTCTCTAAAATTCTTTGCAAGATATCTACCCCCTTCAAGAATGTTGCATGAAAAGTTACATGACTTTTATCACATTCACTTTTAAACCTTTTCATATCTGAGTGGTGATATGAAAAGCTTTTGCACTATCCTTATAAATACTTTTATATTCGTGTTAATTTCAGAGAGCTTCAAAAGATGTATATTATTTAAAAAAAATACGAGGGAGGCATTCAGGGTGGGGGAGGAGAAAACGATACAACGTTATATCTGTTCTAATCGGTAAAATCCTAAATTTCCAAAAGCAGAAATGCTTTTGTCAAGCACCTGAAGGTAGGATGGAGAAAGACACTCCATAGGCAGCTCAGACACATGGAGCAGCCAGGGGAAAAGATGTATAATTAACTGAAGAGGAGCCTAAGAAGCTGAGCTGGCACCACACGGAGTTGGTGGGAGCCAGCCCCGCGCGGGCGCGCTGCAGTGCGAGCGCAGATTTCCTTCTCAGAGAACTGACCTACATTTACTGCCCGAGCTGGAGCTGCCGTGTGCTCCTCTCACCAAAGGGGATGTCTGTTTTAAGCTTCCAGATAACACTGGTTATATCCAGAAGAGCCGTGTGCAGAACAATGAAACCACGAAAAGTGAGTATTTGATTACACGGGTATGTGAAACATTTCTTGTTAATACACTCTATTTGTTTGTTGTGTACTCATTATAACACGCATACACAGCTACATGTACTGGTTTCATTTTGAGGCATGAAGGAAATTGTAAAACCTAGGATGGCTAGAAGAAATCCTTTTTTTTTTCTTTTTGCTATGCTCTTTGTTTTACAGGTTCTAAAATACTTTGCATCTATGTGAATATGGAATAGAAGGATAAACAGATGAGTGACAATACAGAATATGCGCTGGGATGTTCTCCCTTTATTACAGAACCCTGTCTTTTTGCAAGTAAATGAGTACTTTCCCAAACAGGTAAGAATGCCTTTGGCTAAATGAAGGATTGGTTATGAAGTTTTCAACATTATTACTTTTGATCCATTAGCACCTGAAGGCCAAGCCAAGATCAGTGTAGAAGTCTTGTTGACAAATCATTTACAATTTAGTTAATTAATACCAAAAGAAAACCAAGGCACAGAGAAGTTGAGTGGCTTGCTAAGGGTCATAAAGTAGTTCAACAGCAGAGGCAATAAAAGAGCCCTAGTTGACTTTCAGCCCATTTCACTTCCCACTGTGCCTTTCACCCTGCAACACACAAGGCCCAATTTTCTCCCTGTGTTACTTATCCTGTCAGATAAAGGTATAAAACTGGTAAAAACAACATGGAATTCTTTCTACTGGAATTAACTGGCATTGGTATTTCATTTCTGAGAGGATTCCATCATTTATCTTTCATAGAGTGAAAAGGAATTCCTTGTTACTCAACCCACAAAACAAGAACAGAAACAAATTAAAAACAAAAACCAAAACCAAACATTTCCAAAGATCTAAAATATTTCCAAGGCCTTTTAAAAAGAAATGGAGTAGAAAGCTACTCTTCACGGTTTCTTAATTCCTCATGTCAGTTCTTCCACAATCAGAACCTCCTTACTGCTAAGTTTTGAGAGAAGCAGGGGAAGCTATGGAGACTCTCAGACTATGAATGCCCTCAAACACAGAAGAACCTTCTGTCAGCATGGATGCACATATGTGGGTTGGGAAGTGAGATCTTTGCAAAGGCAGAAAGCAACTGAGTGTGAGCAGGTCAAGAAGTCAGATACTTTTATTTTTAGGAAGATGAATCAACACATGACTCAAATATTGTGCAGAAACAAAAAACACTAAGTAAAACATGCCCTGAACTCCCCTGGAATCACCATGGTGAGACAGCAGCTGTCATGAATTGCTGTTTATGTGCAGACCTACACCATCCATGAAGCACTTACACAGCAAAGTGTTGGACTCAGTATCCACTGGCAGACCCCCTTTTCTTCCCTGTCTGTCCTCCAGCGCAGAGACAATTTCTCAGATCTGTTTCTAGTCAGGTCATGCTAAGGCTGACCCAGCTTCAACCACACTAGGGTTTTGCCTACACAGCTCTAAGAGGTGCAAGAGCAAATCCACCTGTAACACGGGTTTCTGTACAAAGCAAGCCGTGCTCAGAGCAGAGCAGGCAGCCGTGCTGCCAGCTGCCCGTGGAACCTCGCGATCAGCTGGCAGTGATGCCTCACTGGAATGGCCACAGAGCTGGGCAAGTGGGCACAGTGCCACACCAACAGATGGGCAGGGGTCTTAGGCAGCCAAGAGACCGTGTATGTGTGTCAAGTGAGGGTACTTAGGGCAGGATTCCCATGGCTATCCAGCCTAAGCCTGCACTTTGACAAAGGAACGAGCCATTGCTAATCCAGCTCAGGGCTGGATTAAGTAGGAGGGAAAAAGAACAGCTTCTATCACCACTTGGGACTCAGGGTGGCTGGGTGGCTGGAACAGAGAAAATGCTGCATTTCCTTTTGTCTTTTGCTGCAACACTCACATGGGAAACTATGTTCTGACTGGATAGAATATGAAAACCAGGAGCTACTGGCTTCAACTGAGAAAGAGCTTTACTTTCTCTTTCTAATATACATACATGTAAGGAATAGTCCTCTTGCCAACCCCATTATTCATCTGAGCAAGTATGTGAAATGCCAGCAATAATTTCTCTTTTCCTGCTGTACTTTGGTTATGCAATATTGGGAATAACTGCTATGCAAAACATACTCCACACATTCCACTTACGTTCCACTTACTTGATTTTTTCCAGTCCCTGCATGGAATTAATGTGAGGTATTGCAAGGCAGAGGTGTGGAGCGAAATCTCCATTGATGTCAAAACCTAAATTGCATTAGAAGTGAACATTTTGGGTCCAACCCTACCCTAATTTAAGCTCAAACTAAATCACAAAACAATCAATAGGATCACAGAGGGTTAAGTGAGGGCTGGATGTGTAGCTTTAATAACTACAGTACAGAAGTGATTACCTACATTTAATTGGATGCTAATGCATGCATAAGCCTTCTGAAAAGAATATTGTAAACAACCAAATATTCCATGATCAGGACTAGTTATACTTAGATGACAACATTGAGTACTTCTGGGTCATTCAGGATCACGGACTTTAAATAATTTCCATTATGCTTCTAAAAGGCAAGAGGTATTATCACCATACTCCATATAAAGAACTGACAGCAGAAGCAGCTTTAAGGAGTTGTTTACTTTGGGTGAAACAAGTGGCAGTGGTTATGGATTTACAAGGAAGTTTCTGGTTCCTAATTTTGTTGCCAAACCACTAGATCTTAGCTAAGGTTTTAGGGCCAGAAGAAGTAACTTTTGCTAGGACTGCTAGGATTGTAGCTAATATAATGTATGCTACAAAGAAAAATCAGTCATTCTGGAAGTTAAAAACCAACAGGATTTGATTCACAATGGCATTTTCAGGGTTTGGAATAAGGGGGTTTGAGTAAGAAAGTTTGGGAGCTGCACAGAGGAATAGGAAGCAGAACAGAAAGGGACTGCACATCATTTCCAGACCTTTGCAGTCCTTTGGGCTCACTGAACACATAGAGCCCTGCAGCTAAGGTCATTGTGAATAGGTGTGAGCTTGAATGCAAGTATTTAAAATACCTTTAATATTGATTATCTTCATAAGACAAAGTTATGTTTTTTATTATTCCGCTCTATAAGGGCTTAGAAAAAAAATTATATTCATGTTCTCACCAGTATGTAAATCACCACATCTGTCTGAAGAGTTCCCAAGACTTTTCTGAATTTAGTTGCATGCCCTTAAAAAAGCAGCATACATTTCATGAATGAATGAATGATCTTCTACTATATTTTATGATTATAAAAAATCATCCTAAATTTGACATCCTGGCCTTTCACTTACATCTCCTTCAGTCAGAAAAAATAGAAAGAGAGAAAGAAAGAAAGAAAGAAAGCAAGAAAGCAAGAAAGCAAGAAAGCAAGAAAAGAAAGAAAGAAAGAAAGAAAGAAAGAAAGAAAGAAAGAAAGAAAGAGAAAAAAAAAGAAAAACTTGGTTTTAATGAAAAAGGTGCAGTGTAGGAATCCTCAGTTCTATTTAGAAACTCAACAATCAGACTGTATTTGAGCTGCAATCTTTTTTTGTGAATGATACTGGTGGTTCAGTACAGCTACAACCAGACTTCTGTACCTTGGCTCTCATATTCCAACATTTACATCATGGTGATAAGTTACAATTTTCAATTGTTCACCAAGGGAATATTTTCTATTTTTATCACACCTGAATTTTTTTCATCAGTGCCAGTCATTCTGCAGAACCAGGAAAAATATAATGCAGGAGGAGTAACAGAATGCCAACATTTAACACAGGGACAACCCCATCCTTTTTAAACATGGGCTGAACAGCTGGGGAATACAGAATGCTTTTGGATTTGCCTGTCTGTAAGTGGTTCTGTGAAGAGAACATAACAACATAAGCTTTGTGAAGCTCCCAAAAATGAGAAAAGCATGTTGTGCTGTATCTCATTTCTATGTAAAATTAATGAAAATAAAGCAATGCACTTCCCATGCATAATGAATAACCATGCCAAACTGTATCAACTTTTTCAGACTCTCCCTCTAGAGGGCTTTTAAATGAGGTCAACAGCAAACGTATCTTTACATTTGATCTGAGTGGGAGCAGCACACAGTAATAGAGCTTGGCCATGCAAAGTGCAGTAACAAGCTCTTCTCAATCTTGGTGATGAAAAATAGAATACTAAATACTACCCCTGTATTTGTACCAGATATGGATTTCACAGATTCAGTTATGGAGAGAAGACAGGACTGTGAGTAGAGACACACAGTCCCCATTAACAATGCTGAAAAGATCAATGCTAGCTAAGCACAAGAATGACAACCCCATATGTCAGATTCAGTAGGACCAACAACACGTGCCTGCTGAGGGGGAATATTATTCCTTAGAGGAGTTTCAAAGAATCAGGCAAAATGCTCACGTTCTACCTCAGAAACTGGTAATTATAATCCTATCTTAACAGAAAGCAGCACCAGTGTGGTCACAACAAGGAAAAGGCAACACTAATTAAGTAAAACTACAACAGCTCATGTTCAGTTTTCCAGGTTGGAAGCTGACCAGATCAGCACAGCTCATTTCAAGAATGTACATTTTTTTCCTGGTCCATGCAAAGACACTATTTCTTGTCTATGACAGACCACATTCTGAAAGTACAATAATATACAGCAAGTGTGTTGCATAATTCAGACTTTCATTCTGTGCTTAAAACAAATCAACTACTGTTTTATTACTTTTACCCAAGTGCTTTTACTATAGAAGAGAAAAATTCCATTAAAGATATTATTGGCAGTGTTCTGGAGATCTCTCTCAGCCCTGGCATCTCCTGCTTGATTTCTCACTAACTCTGCTAATCCCTCTTTATGGCCAGCAGGCTCACATTGGTATGTCCCAGGGAAGTGACAGCCACAGGAGTACTGGGGATCCTTCCCAGACACTCCTAGGATCTGTGTCCTCTGCACTGCCTTTCCCTGGCTGGTTCCCCACCTCCATTTAGGACTCGCTGTGGCATCTTTGCTCCTGAGAGGCTGCAATGTAGTGGCCATGGATAGAGCAGCAGCTGCACGCCTGCTGTGCACGGGGAAGTTTAGAACGTGTTGCAATTCCCATCCCCAAAGCAAGATGAAATTGGAGCAGGCAAGCCCGGAGTGCCTAGGCTGAGCAGCTCCCTCTCCTGGAAGGATGCTCTTCTCGGCCAAGGAATAAAATCTCACCTGGCCACTTGGGAGAGGCAATTTGTGTCTAGGGAGTTGCACATAAGGTTCTGTTGCAGGTGTTTTATTAACAGAACTAACCTAATTAACAACCAGACTTCTACACCAGTGGGGCTAGAATTTGAAGATAACAGCCTTACCTAAAATTTTCAATATTAAGGGTAAATTTTAATTTTTAGGTTTTTTTTTACTGGTTGTATTACTGTTATTTTAATTACCATTAAATATATTTTCAGCAAAACTTACAATATCTGATTTCCATTGAAACCATACTGTGCTAGGCACTGTGAAATATAGTCCAAGTTTCTTGTCCTGAAGATCTTGTAATCTGTATTGACTGTTTTGTTTTGTTTTTTAGATGGAGGACATAATCACTGACAGAGTGGTTTCATAGGCTGTCTCGTAGAAAATGTCAAGAATCAAAGCCACATCTCCAAAGTGTTACTCTAATATTTTAAAAGCAAGGCAATTACTTTTACAGATATATTAAATATTTTTATTATTGTTATTACTTGAAATATTTCCCTTTTCCAAATCTTCTCTGCCTCTAAAACCTTCTAACTCTGGAGTGGGAATGTTTTTATTTAACTGGCAATTATCCATGATTTTTCATTAACCAGTACATTTTGTCAAGTTCAAAGCAAAAAGGCTACACTTGCATAAATTCATTCTTTCTATTTGTCTTCTAAGCAGAGGCATTGCTGGGGAGTTTCTTTGCAGCCCCTTTGGCACCACTCACAGGACAAATCCAACCAGGCATCAGCATTACAGAGCTGGGCCACCAAAACTTTAGAGACATCTTGATTACAAACACAGATCTTGTTGTTTGCTTCTCAACAGAAGTACCCATAAACCATAAATCACTTCACAGTTACCTCTTAGCAAAGATTAATCTCCACTTAAAATGGTAATAAAAAGAAAGAGGCACCATTCCTCCCCTGAAATGCTGAATCCTGGAATGGGAGCCTCATTGATCTTGTCAAACTTCTTTTTTTTTTTTGCATTTGCTCACATAAGACTTGTTGGGGGAAAACTGCTTAATATGTTTGAAATACAAGGACATGTTAAAAATATGAGAAAAACCTAATAAGTACAAACATAAAAGAAAGCTTCTTCCTTTAACCCAGCTCTTGTCACACTGCATCATTCAGCCAGACAATTCACAGCCATGATGGTGGGAACACAACATTTTTATTTTGATCTTCAAAGTGATTATTCAAAATGGGTGTTTCGACTTCCACCTTATCATTGAATTGAGAACTTGGAATGTATTTGAGTTGTTTCTGGTGTACAACTTGTTAAATACATTTATTTGTATAGTGAATTCTAATGGACTCAGGCCTGCCATTAAAAGCAAAGAGAATCTGCAGAACAGTTACAGCTCAGGAATGTGAACTGCAAAGCCACACCCACCCTGTCCTGATACTCTTCTCATCTGTATGTCTGCATTTCTCCCCAGGATGAGTCAATGCAGTTGATTTTGTCATTTTCTTTACAAATGTTATTCAAAACAAAAGTTAGTAACTAGTGATACTTCAGTTGCACTAAACTGGCGGAAAGCGATTTGGAAGAAAAAAGACATCCTAAAGTTCCTGGAGAAGAAGCTGCAACTATGCAAATTGTTCACAATCTCAGCAGTCTGGATGGAATTTAGGGAATTTGGGTTAAGCCCCCAAAGTGAGCAGAACCTACTGGGAAGGTGGAGTGGCTAGGCTAAGTGATCACTAATTTGGGCTCTCTAAGGTAATTTACATTATAGTAATTAAAGTTTAGATTCCCTTGCTGGTCTATTTATGAAATCCATTAACCTATGACCTTTCTCTGAAGTTTACACCCAACTGTTTTAATTTTTTTTCCTGAGCAAAAGAAAAGCAGTTCCTATGGAAGTTATTTCTCATAATAATTAATTATATTTAGAGCCCAAGAGGTAGATACATGCTTTAAGACAATCCAGCTGCAATGTTGTGCTGTGTAATTATCCTACAGATCCATTCTTTTGATCCTTCAGATGAACCATTGCTAATTTCTTGGTTTTGTTTGCATTGATTTTGCTTTAAGTACAGCCTGCCATATGTTTTTCATTTAGCTGAATTGAAAATGATGGGTAAAATTCTGCTGCAAATTACAGAGATGCAAACAGAGAACATGCTTTGACCCTACATTCTTATCCTCCTGTTATTAACTCGAATTTAACAACATTTTAATAAGCAAGTGCAATAACTTTTATGCTATGCATAGACACATAATATGGCAAGAATTAAAAAGGAAAAAAAAAGTCTAGAGCTCTGTATTGCAGCTGAAACAATATGGTATCTGCTTCTCTGAGCAGATACGACCAGATATCCTCACATATCCTAGTCAGTGACTCACAAACCAGCCCATTCTAATCCACAGCTCAAAGGCTCTGTTCAGTTGTCAGTTTCTTGCTGTGTCTTAATATTTGTCTCTCACTCTTCCAGCATGTTATGATTTGGAGAGTGCTGCTTCTGGATGATAGACCTTGAAAGCTGAGGGCAATTGTTCCCATCCAGAGGCTCATCCTGGGCAATACAATGCCTTAAGAACACGGAGTAGCATCAGGAGCAGCGTGGGGGAAAAATCCCCCCCAAGAAAAGGAAGGGAGTTAATCTGAGACTTTCTGCTTGAAAAGGGGGGGCTGAAAATGGGCAACGTGGATGGGGATTTCTGGAGAAAGGGGCACGTGCTGGGCTCCATAAAGAGCACTCTGCTTCTCACAACAGGGGGAAAGACTGCACAGAGAGAATTAATGCCTGTGTTGGGCACCAGGGAATAAAATAGCATCATAAACACCAGTAAACAACAAAGCCTCAGAGTTGGACTCAATTTGTAGAAGACAGTCCTCAGGAATCTACTGCCCTTCCACTGGACCAGCCCTTACAGGCATTGACACAGCTACATCTATAGATTAAATACATTTATGTGTGACTAATGTGAGGAGCAGAGACATGTGCACATTCATGGAGACACTGCCTTTCTGCTGTGGGAGGTATGAAAGAATATCTTATGCTTGGCTCCAGAATTATATTCATATAGATACCTCATGGATTTTTTTTCCAGAAATAACTTATGACAAGATCTCTATATTAAATAAAGTTTTAATTTAAAATGGATTTCCCAATACCACAGGCTAACTATCCTTCAAGTTCACATTTTCCCTGAGAACTTGGATATGCTTTTTTCAATTTGTATCACTAAAAATACACAGCCTGTTCATTTGTATCATTGAAACAAAGACATGACCATCTGCCATCCTCAAGACACCTACAAGAGATTGGTGTTTTTCTAACTAATCTTGGATATGATATATTCGTATCACTTTTCATGTCTCTGGGAAGAGACATCAAGGGCTGGGAGGCCAGAATTTGAAACAAAAAAGTGGCCTGCACCTATTCCTTTAATAAATTAGAAATTTTGTCTCCTCCAAACTGCAAGTAAATTTTGAGTTAGTGCAACAGACTATGTTAATCACATCATCAAGTTGTCATGCTGTTAGTCCTGTCCTACCAGTAAAACGTTAAAGGATGTAATGCTACTCATAAACAGAGCTACATTTTCAACCAAAAACATGAGTTGATTGATTTCCACCAAAATAACTGTCTCTAGTCAATCTGAATCTGCTTCTTATCCACATTTGCTCACCAATATGTAAATAAGGTGAATGATGTCTGAGAGCATCTTATTTATATGCTGATTAAATAGTAATCATTCACAATAATTTCCCAGGATGTAGATGCCACTGCTCGGGATTGGTTTAAGATTTTTATCAGTGGAAGTGCAAGAGTTTGTTTAATTAAAGTTATTTCAAATTATGATTAAAGCAATTCTATTTTGACTGTGTATACATCATAACTCATGATATATGTGGTCTTCTATCTATTGTTCTAATCTATTAAAGGGTTTGTATTCACAGAGGACAGATACTCTGAGTGTTTTGCAGGAAAGACAGAGATAAAATTCACATCCTGAAGTAAGCCAAAGGGATTATGTGAAATCCAAAGAGGAAAACTTACAACACTTATAAGTTGTGGTTTTTTTATAACACATATAAAATTTATAATGTTCAGAGGTATGGGGCAGAAATGTATCTGTGATAAACTCAGCAACAAGCTATATCCTAGGCTAACCTCTTCTCCTCACTAAAGCAAAGGCACTTGCTGATAACAGAACACAAATTGTCACCAAATAGGATTTGAAACAATACAGAATTTTCCGTTTTCAAATAACTCTTGTTAATTTTCTCACGTAAGGACATGACAAAATTCAGTGGACAAGATAACCACTCCTGTATAACTTTTAAACTCCTGTATAACTTTTAAACTTGCATATTAGTCTAGGCACATTCCAGAAAAACCCAGAAGGATGTAAGACATAATTTCTAGTTCTCCAGTGTTTTGTTAAAACTAACAAACTAATTGCATTTTATGCATAAGTTTATTTAAAAAACCATATTTTCTATACTTCACATGAATAGAAATTACATTTTTTGTGTTGTGCAAGCATTTAACTTTTTATTAGAAAACAGAAGTTGTAAATCCATTAAGTAAATAATTAATCTGTAAATTATTGAACTAGCTTAGTTACCTCTTTACCAAACAACTGCACTGGCAATAATTTTGACATTTCACCTGAGAAGAAAAAGAAAACATCAGGTTTTTTGTTTGTTTGTTTTGTT